>JADLZL010001942.1:0-62062 GCA_015844335.1 Chrysopogon serrulatus | reverse complement strand
CTACTTGGGCGAGGAGACTGGGTGCAGGGAGGCCAAATGGAGGCAAAGCCGCCAGGAGAGTGTCGGCGACTGGCGGTGATGTGCCACCTCAAGTAACCCTAGGCAAAATACCCGATACCCATTACCCGTACCCGAACTACCCGGACCCGGACCCAAGGTACCCGATCCTAAGTTCGGATACCAATTTTTATTACCCGATATTAGTTCAGGTAATTCGAGTAATATCCCTCGGTACCCGAATTACCCAAACTACCCGAATATATGTCTATTTCTTTGTGCTTGTGATGTATTTTCTATTGAACACTTAAACCTATCACTTTACTCTATATAATTCTCTCTATTTGAACAAAAAATTGTAATATATCATCTCTGCAAATTGTTGTTAAAATTTAATATAAATTGCTACTAAAATTATGTATAAATTACTACTAAAGTTTTGTGTAGATTGTCGTTTTCTACAAAGTTCGGGTATATCGGGAATACTCGAACCCGAATTATCGGGTACCCGAAATTTCGGGTAGTGTTTTTCGGGATGAATTTCGGATACCACTTTTCATTACCCGAATTACCCAACCCGAAAAATTCGGGTAACCCGAACGCCCAGGGTTAACCTCAAGCGAGTGCGACTTCTAGATGAGTAAGGGAGATAAACCATCAAAATTGATAAGTATAGGCCTCCTCTGGGGTCTAAAGAAATGAAGGCATGAGACGAGAGTTTGATAACCTCCTACTTCTGGGGTCTGAGTAATAAGGATTTGTTGGACATGTGTTTTTATCTGAGCCTAGTTTAAGGGTCTGAGTAATAAGGACTTGTGGACATGTTTTTTTTATCTCAGCCTAGTTTAAATGTTCTGTTGGAGTTGCTAAACACTTATCTTAATAAACTCTTGTAAAGCTAAATTTCATTAGCTATTTCTCTCAACATGCAAGCTATTCACCTCATCACAACTAGCATTTGTAATTATGACCAAGACATATTATGCATTTAGTTGTTCATATCAACATGTCACTTCATCCTTTAATCTTCACTTATAATTGTTTATCTCTTTATATAAGTAATTTTATTTCAAGTCATCATCAATTTCCGCAATAACGCACGGGGTATTCACCTAGTAAATGCCACACGGATACCCTCGCTGCAGATCTTTGAACTAGGATGATCAATGGTACTTAGCTATGTTGCCTTTGAACTAGGATGATCAATGGTACTTAGCTATGTTGCCTAGAACCGGATACGGGTATCAAATACAATATTGTACCGGGCGCAAAAACATGCTATTAAAAAAACAGTAACACGGATATTGTACCAGTAATTCTAATAGTAAAGTAATAACTACACGTCCAACTTCAGCATGACTTGAGCGCACAACTTTAGGCCACATCTGCATCCCATCACATACGAACATGATGTAATTTAGATGCACACATTGACACATAAGTTCACGAGAAAGAAGCAACTCACTCTGTGTAAGATTTTGTACATAAACTAGAGCAAAATCTAATGTACGTACTGTACTGCTGTCTACTGGACGCCATGGTGAGAGTTCGGCGCACAGGAAGAAAGGACACGATCACCGGAGGAGACAAGGAATACGTTGCCTTGTGAATCTTGCTAGGAAGAAGGATGCCGCCAGCCAATTGGAATAGTTGGTTGGGCCTGCTGTTTTTATTGCTGGGCCGTATCCGATTCAGAGCCTGCTTGCTCGATTATAGCACTAAAAATTAGCCGGGTAGTTTCCTTAAAAAAATATCATTCTTTCTCCCTTTTTAGTCCGGCCTATTCTAATTTGTCTAACTGTCAGCCCATTCTACCCCTCCAGTTGCAGCCCACTCTCCCCCTCCACGTCTCTAGGTAACAACAGATAAAAGGCTTACCACCACACCACACAACCTTTAGTGTTGTATGATGGAGTTTTCTTTTTTATTTATCGTCTATAACTTATATATTATAGATGCAAACATGGCATACTACTCACGTAAAATATGTTCTATGTTCTACAATTTAAAATTTAATATCTTAATACTTCAACAAAAAAAAGTGTTTTTACAAGGGCACCAAGCTGCAGACTTAGGTGACAAAGATCAAAGAATTTTATAATTTCTATATATAATTATATTTATAAATTCCTTAATATGTTGTCTAATCCACAAGCTACATACATTGTCATATATGTGGGCATAGGCAACTAAAAAATTATTTATATAAAAATTAAATGTTATTTTTTATCTCTCAAACTTAAAATATCATAGCTTTTTATTTGAAGCTTCGATTTATTCGGATCTGATTACTAATCAAAACACCACCTTGCAATATGCCTGACACTGTTTGGATCCAAAATCACAGATGGTTACTTCTCCGTGCAACATACCGTTTGGGTCTATTCCTTAAATATTTTTCTTTTTTTGGTTTGTGTCACCACCTTCAACGTGGACTCCCCATACCAATCTAATAGGAGAAATCAAATACAATACAACGACTCAATAAAAAAATACAAATCCAATATGAGAAATTAAATATAATAGGCGGCTCAATAAATAAATTGGATACAAATTAGGTTAAATTGAACATCAAGTAAACCACATAAATAAAGGCACCATATCACCGTCGGCGACGCGGCATGAAAAGATGCTAAGGCCGAAACAATGATGGCACAAGGCACGGAGACGATGGCTGTCGGGCAATGGAGGGGAAACCTGAGGAGATAGCAATGTTAGTGAGACTGAGGTGAGGATGACTGAGGATGACAACATGGGGCGAGGTCTCGAGGAGATGGCAACACAAGCACTGGCGGAGCTACATGGGGCCATACTAGGCCATGGCCCCCCCTACCTCTGTATTTTGGAGCCCATATAGTGATATAGATTCAGCCCAAATCATTGCACAGCAGGTCAGCTCTCTACCTCTACGAGTCTATGCCTACGACACCGCCTTCTTTGTCCGCGAGACGCGAGGCCGCGAGTCGAGAGAGGCGAGTCAGCCAGCGCTTATGCGGCTGTGCCTCAGCCCTCAGCAGTCAGCACTGCGAGTCAGCAGCGAGCCGCCGGCGGCGGAGCGGCTCCTGGACGTGCGGCCGTCGACCAGCACTCCAGCAGCTAGCCTCTCCCTCTGCTAGTCTCTGTTGGTGTGCGTACAAGCTACAGCAGCTTGGTATGTTTGATTTCTTATCGATTCTCCTTTCTTTTTTTTGCTTCTAGACTAAAATCGATAGGCATAAATGGCTGATTGAGTGATATTTTGTACTCAATTGAGATCTTCTATTACTTTTAATTAGAGAGTTTTAGATGCTTGGCTATTTGATTTGCCCTAAATTAGTAATCCTCAAATTGCATAGTGCATACCATGTGCAGATCTGCTTGTTTTAGAGTTGTATTTATTTAAGAACTCTTTTGCAATTTTATAGGTACAAATGGGCAAACAAAAACCCATTGATTCATTTTATAAAAAGAGAAGTGATGAATCTATCGTGGAGCAACCTCTGGCACCAGCCCCCTTAGTTGAATTAGAACAAAGGCAAGATGAAGAACAATGAACATGTAGATCCTGATCCGGTCTCCACTGCCTATGCACTTATGGATTTAATTGTCAAATTGGCCCCCCCTATATTCTATTTCTGGCTCCGCCACTGAACACAAGGCGAGGCAGCCAAGTCGTCGCATAGTCAAAATTATTTATATATATGTTTTTAGGACAACGTCGAGTACAATAAAAATATAATAATGTAAATTAAAAACTATAATTTTCAAGATAAAATAACATATAGATATCAAAACTTTAGATGGTACTTTTCTTCCGTTGCAACGTACAGTCACTTTTGCCAGTGGAGTAGTGATTCATTAAAGGGCTGCTGCTGAGCCAGCAGATAAACAGATCGAGCACCAATGCCACGACCACGAGTCAACGTCTTCTATACGTGTCTGTTCTTCTTCGTTCTTCAATCTTGTCCGGCATCACGCGTCAAGGTGAGAGTGAGTGAGAGACTGAGAGTCAACGAACCTGCGCAGCTTTTTATCAGCATCAGCAGGTTCTTTTCTTCCGTCTTCGGTAAATAGCTCCGCGCCCTGGTGCCGCCTTTTGCAGTTCATCTCCGTTAAAACAGCACGCGGAAGGCACGCGTAGCGCACGTCGGCGTCGATCTTCTCGGCCCAGCTCCAGTTGACAAAACTCACAAAACAAGACGCGGACCGGACACCGGAGAGGGGAGAACCTGAGAGGCGGAGCGGCTGAACGAAGAGCTTCCCTTGCCGGCAGGATCCAGTCCCGCTCACCCGATCTGGCTTTCCCACAGAGGTAAGAAGCTCCGCAGATCAGTTCGTAGTCTCTTGATGCCAGATAAAATCTCCTTTGCAAGTAGCACAAGTGCTGCTTCAGTCTAGCATGCATCCGTATCTGTGATTGAAGCATATTATCCATATCTGTGATTGTAGCGAGAACTAGTTTTTTTTTTTTTTTCTTTTCAGGATTGGATAGGGAATTAGCTGGCAATGCCTCTGCTCCAAACGTTGTTTCAATAGTTGAAATCCATCCCCACCCCAATGTTTCCATGTTCATCCCAGAAGCAATTCTTGCTCGATTCATGGAATTTTTGCCTCCCTTCTATAGGCTACACAGCTTCACTCCAACTAGAGTACCAGAGATCCGATCTCAACGAATTAGGAATTAGGATAGTGACTGCCCCATGGAAATTTGACCGAGAAAGAAAGGGACATGCAGATACCACGGGGATAGGCTGCCCTTACGGTGCCTAAAAGGGCCAACAAAATGTCATACCAAGTCAGGCTGCCGTCCTTTGCCTATGAATTGGCTGGCCTTCGCACAGTCGCTTCTGTTTGCCCCACCTTGAACTGTTGAGTATAGGTGGACAACTGTATAATATTTCGTCATGCTTCATTGCTTCTGTTCACTTTGGGTCCATGGTATCTTAATTTTAAATAGGATCAGTCATCTGTACAACCTGTTTGTTTGTGGTATATGTCTAGCTGATAATCTGCATATCCCCAAATATGTTCCTTCTGAATTACCTGTCATTTTATATTATGTCGGTACACACTCAGTACTCTGAATTGCATGTCCTTGAACGTGATTGCATTGATGCAGCAGATCCAGGTCAAGCTGATGGCTGATAACAGCATTCAGCAAGCATTGATAGAGGATCCTCCTAATATGCTGAAAAGGAAGTCGTCAGAAGGAGCTAAATGGTTTCGACGATGCAGGTCAACTCCCTCAGAACCCACCGACCAAAAACCTGCAGAAAACAGATCTGTGTTTAAAGCCAAGGAGTTATTCAAGGAGATAAGGCCGAGCTTCAAGCTTGTAGGCCTCCTCCTTTTTGCCTACCTGCTAGTAGGTGTCATCATCTTTTACCTATTCATGGATCAGTTATCTGGGAAGACAACTAATAGAGTGCTTGATGCCTTGTACTTCGTTATTGTCACAATGACCTCGGTTGGCTATGGGGATCTTTTCCCCAAACAGTGACACAACAAAGCTGCTTGCTTGTGCCTTCGTCTTCACTGGAATGGCGATCATTGCTCTTTTCATCAGCAAAGCGGCAGATTACCTTGTTGAGAAACAGGAGGTGTTGTTCTTCAAAGCATTGCACATGAATATGAAGGGCAGTGAGGCCAAAATGCTCAGGGCGATGGAAACAAATAGGATAAAATACAAATTCTACACTGTTGCTCTACTTCTTGCAATGGTTATTATTTCTGGGACTGTATTTCTGTGGAAGGTTGAGAAGCTGAGCCTTGTTGATTCCTTTTACTGTGTCTGTGCCACGATCACTACCCTGGGTTATGGGGATAAAAGCTTCTTGTCCAAATTGGGGCGCGTTTTTGCAGTGTTTTGGATAACCACGAGTACTATCATCATGGCTCAATTCTTCCTGTACCTTGCTGAGCTCTATACCGAGCGCCGTCAGAAAATGCTAGCCAAATGGGTGCTCAACAGGAGGATAACAACCATGGATCTTGAAGCAGCTGATCTAGATGGCAACCGACAAGTTGTGTAAGTTCATAACTTATAAATCATCTCAGCACCTATCTTCCATTTTAGTCAATTTTTTTCTCTGAAGTGTTAATATCAATGATGCTGATATCTGGAAGTTGATATGTACAGTGCTGCTGAATTTGTACTTTACAAGCTAAAAGAGCTGGGCAAGATCAGCCAAGAGGAGATATCTTGTTTTCTCGAGGAGTTCAACAAGCTTGATGTTGACCATTCTGGCACACTTTCGACTTACGACCTTAATCTGGCACAAACCAGCCAATGACTGATGGTGCACATGTGATTTTGCTGATTGAATGGTTTTGGTTGATGTTGTAGCATTTCTGTTGTCCATATGTAATTCTGTAATCTTAATCGTGTAAAGATGCAACTGATACGATCGAGAATTGTAACCCACTTTCCTTCCAAAGCAACTTGAATCAAGGCTGTAAGGAACAAATACTTGCTGGAAGTTCATTCGAGCTTCCACACAGAGACAGCATACCTGCAGATTTGAAGTTGGTTTAGCTCTGCACCTCTCATTGCCGTGTTTCCAGTGTATGATAAAATTGTTATGTAGCTGTGAATTGTGATTAATACTTTTGGACTTGTTACCATTGGCTCCGTAGCTGTCAACAAGCAGCAAATCTGGTGCCCAGAGATCATTCAGGAACTCAGGAACGGGTGAAGAAATAAGCTCAGATCCCATGGGATAGAGCATCTATAGCTGCAGAACATTAAGCAATTCACTTCTAATGGATTGCCATCACAAGGCTGGATTTTTCCAAGAAAATGTAAGCAGTTCTATTCAAATAGTTGTAACTCAATTCTTACAGCGATTTAACTTCCAAGAACACAAAATACAACCTAAAAGATACATTTGTTCAGATTATCAGCCATGAAACTGCTATATACTAACTAAAGTCAGGCAACATAAGTATAAGGACATATTTTTTTTTTTTTTGACAGAGGTAAAACCTGGCTTTTATAGAAAGCAGAAGTCACTTATTACATGAGTGCTGGGGCATAAGGACACCACTCTAGTCAAATAAAAAGAAGATTGTATTCTATGACATATCCTGGACGGGTAGAAGTATGTCCAATCCTATAAATGCATGCCTTGTTTGATCTTCTGGGGAATGTACTCATCTGATAAAAAGGAAATGGAATTTGCAGATAGTGCCTCAATCTCAAACTTGACACCCTTTTGCAACATTGCTTCCAACTCTGACCTGTCAAATTAGAGAATACATGTGAAATTCAGGAGGAGAAAACTAAGAGAAAAGGTAAAAAATAACTCAAAAATTCAATACGTAAACTATGCATTTAATATCTTAAATATCATGTGCTTGCAACTATTGTGCCTTTACTGGTAAAAACAGGAAGCTATACAGTCATTGAAGTTAAATATCTGGTGCTGAAGAAAATTAAACTCCAGGCACTAAACCATAAGAATGATGACTGTACAAAAGACAGTTCTAATAGACCTTGAGCTTGAACTGAAGACCACAGTGATATCATGGAGGATATATACTTGTAATACACCTAGTAAACTCCAAAGCTGGTTCATTACCTCCATTCTGGGGCTTCCCTGTGTAAATAGCACCTAGCAAGAATACCTTCAGCTTTCCTCCTATCTGTGCAGCAGAAAACATGATTTCACAGGTTGGCATTTGACATACAACAAGAAAGTAACATCTTCCTAAAAAGGAGTATGGATGGTACTTGAATCACTATAGTTTATTCACCTTCAGGTGACAAATGAAGTAGGCAGCAGTCTGGAAGGTGATATTCTTCAAAATCAGATGTGAAAACTCCAAGCCACCGTATATCAGGCACACGCAACAAGTTTGCATCATGTGCCAATTGCTTGAAGAATGAAATTACGCAAGGCGGTAGCAGAGGTTGGTAAGAATGAAATTACGCATCATGTGCCATAGTCTTGGGTTTCAAAGGGCAAAAAGAAATATTAAAGGTCATGCTTGAAAATAAAAATAGGACAAAATTTCGTGAAAAAGCTGAGAAAAATGGGCATAATCATTTTTTTTAGAAAATCAGGAACCATTCTAATACACAGCCTTACTGCTAATGGGACTTCATAAAGTAATAGAACTTTCAAGTGCAAAGAGGCCAGGCCAAGCTGGTGAATTAGGATGAAAGGTGCAGTATATGATCATGTCCATGAATTCGTTAACTACAATTTTAACTTGCAAATCTGCTAAGAAAGTTAAGTTCATAAGAGCAATAGATGAGCATAGCAGCATTAGATAAATCATGCCTTACCAAGGAACCAAATTTATAGGTAGCCAGAATGTCGAAACCATAAGGGTCTGAGTCCACTAGGCAATAAGCAGGCAGATGCAGCTGTTCAACAAGGTACCGCAGGAATCTAGGATGGGAAAAAAAAAGATGTAAAATTGGAATAGAGGTTGAGAAATATGCAAGAGGAACTTAATGAATAAAAAGGACATGCCTTCTTGTTGGAATATCTGGGTAGCCTCTTCCCTGAGTTGACAAGCAATATCATGAAACTAGAAAGAAACATTATGCGAATTGATAACAATGGGTGAGAGTTGCTACTTACTGTAATAACAATGCAGCGATTTCTTTCACAGAACTTGTCATTGGCCAGACGCTGAAACACTGCAAAGGGACTACTAAGGCATATTGTACAAAGAGTGGAAAGTATTAGATGCAAACAGAAAACTTTAAAGACCTGTCTCCTTCTCAACCACAAGTATGTAGTGAGCAACACTAACAACATCTGCAAGAGGAAAAAGAAAGAATAAGACAACTTCAGCTCACTGCAATGCAATACAATTCAGGGTCTCAAGGTAGGAAATCAAAGTTTCCATAACACGAAAGGAAGCCTGTGCATAATTACTGGGAATACTAAGGAGACTCAAGTACATACTTGTTCGGGACCAAACATGATATAGATTGTTAATTGTCTTGCTAGCTTAGCTTTGCTGTAGAGGTGTAGGCATGTCTAAATCCGACTTGCTAAACAGCCACATGATAACTCAATTACAAATTTTAATTGGAAATAAATTGCAGAAAGATAAAAGGTACTCTCTCCATTTCAAACTATCGTTCACCTTTAGCTTTATAGTAAGTCAAACTTCTCTAACTTTGATAAAGTTTTTAGAAAAAATATATTATCATCTACAAGTTATGGAACTAGTTTGATATTCTAGGTGTTGGTGCATTTTTCTATAAACTTGATCAAAGTTAGAGAGGTTTGACTTAGGACAAAGCTAAAGTGTAGTAAACTACAACTTGGAATAGGGAGTAGTTAGTTAATTCAGAATGTATGAATCTGAGTTTCTTCAGAAAAAACATTAAATTGAAGATCTATGGTACCATTAAGGGCAAAAATTGATCAGTGACTTTGTCCAGTATGCTTTAAAAAATCAAGGGAAGAGATAATTTTTCAGTATCCCTTCCCACATATTTCATAATAATAGCAAAAGGAATTTTGTTCTTAAAGTTGCTGGAAAAACCTTTGATTGTCTCAATATCAACAGGGATGGAGAAAGCCTGAATATACAGAAGGTAAAAAGCAAACCAATTAAATGGAACCTTATAAATAAAACACTTAGCAAAAGTTAGCGGGTAGAAAACATAAAATCTTACAGCATTGACATTTGTTATACAATACACTTTCTTTTCGCCCTCCATAAATCTTATCCAGCCCATCACCAAACTAGGACAATGAAGGGAACAGACATGTGCACACAGGTAAAAATGAATAGAAATAAACAAATAGTTCTAGGAATATAACATTGCAAACCTAGTAAAAACTGTGCAAGTAACAGCAAAAGTGTAATAGGAAAATCATATAGAATTTACAAATTTCTATCGTGAATTTAGTGAACGCTTCTGCTATGGAACTCTTCTCATGAATTCAGACAAATCAAATACATGTCCCAATGTCATAAGATATCTCAAATTTGTGAACTGACACTGGGAATGACAACAGATCCATCGTGGCTTCATTTCTTCCCCGTTTTCATATGCATAAACCTAGACAACTAAGACTACATTGAAAGAACGGTATCCCAGGTTCCCAACCTCACTAGTTCATCAAACATATCCAGATCATCTTTCTTTACATAATGGAGAGAAGCACACGGGATGATTAAGGAACAAAAAGAAAAACTGATTGGTTTAAGTTATAAAAAATGAAGCATCGGAAAATAAAAAGAAGAATAAAGCCCAAACATATCTTCAGAGCTTCAACTATATGGCAGAGTTCATACCCTTTCACTACAGGAACCTGCAGGGAGCCAAGAGAGCACAATATTCAGTTGGTACTGCATCTTAGTGAAGGAGCAAATATCATTGATCGCATGTCCTTTCTACTATACAGGACGGAAGCTTCTGGAAATACAGCAGACTAATGGCACCTACGGACCTACCACATTGAGATTGTGCCGACTGCACCTGAAGAGTATGCAGATGTCATTGATGGCACGGTCAACAACTGCTACTTCTGCAGTGAGCCAAGATATGTGTAAATTCTAGTAATCCCATATAATGGAAAAGAGGAGCAAACATTGCAGCTAGCGTTCTAGTAATCCCAACTATAGTGAGCACAGACCTACGAAGATGGAGGGGTACATGTAGTAGATGTCCCTCTTGGAGCAGTGCTTGTTCTGCTGCAGGAGCTGCTGCACCACGAGCAGCACCCTCAGGGAGCACATCTACGCATGAACAACGCACCAGAAAGTAATTTGTGTGATCACATAAACGTAAAGATTTAGTTGTATTCATACTGAGACGGGAGGTGTGGTAGTCCTTGTGGAGCAGGGAGAGGACGTCCGTGCCGACAGGGACGTCGTAGCTGCAGGCACTGCAATCACGCACGAGCGCGCGCCCAGGAATGTGACACATTTGGGTGAAAATTGCTTGAGAGATTTGTGATGGTGAGGTAGGAGATTGTCCCCTGAGCGGGGCGGGAGCCAAACCATGGGGACGGGGACGCAGAGTCGGCGGAGGAGCAGTAGTTCCGGTACCGGTTGAGCACTATGGACGGGGAGTGGCCGGCGGCAACCTCTTCGACGACCCAGCGCACAAGCCCTGCGCCGTGCCCCAACCGCGCGTCAGCTCCGGACGCTACAGTGGAGAGGGAAGGTTTAAGGACAGGCGATCGAGGAAATGGGTAACGGAACCTTTGATCCTTCGGAGGAGGAGCGCCGCCTCCTCCTGCCTCCGCCGCAACTGCTGCTCGTCGCCTTCGAGCGGCGCCGCTCGCCGCCTCTTGTCCCTCCCCGTCCCCGCCATGGCGCGCTGGTCGATCGCGGATGAACAGAACTGAGCTTTGTGGGCTACGTTGGACTGCTTCAGCCTTCAAGAGCCCAACAACGAAGCCACCCTTCAAGAGACGTAAATGATGTCCGGAAATCTAATCGGTATCAGCCAAAAAATATACTAACACGGAGTAATATGGAAGTAGTATCTTTAGTATCTAATTTTGTTTTCATCTTTCTCTATTTAATTAATTCTAGAGCAGTATTTATTATTCGATATATATATATATATATATATATATATATATATATATATATATATATATATATATATATATATATATGGATGTTCGGCGGCACGAAGACAGCACCTTCAACAGCTCCAAAATTCGCCGAGTATACACAGTAAAAAATTCAGGAATCCACAGTAGTTCCCAAGTCATAAACATGGTATATGCACACCGCAAATGAAGGCCCTTTCAGAAGAGCAATAGAGAACACAAGTGAAGCTTTGTTCATCCTCAGTGCTCATCATTCACACACAGTTATCGGTTGAAGTTACGCTACACCTAGCCAGCTAGCTTATCTCTCCAAAGCCAAATCACCGAATCTACCCTGCATTACACAGACAGTGCTAGATACCAGAACCGACCAGTCGATGTTTCAGACTAGCACAGTCACTTGGCCAGCTAACACCCAAGAATTTGACACGGCCCAACTCTCACTGCAGTTCCAGGAGCACGAGTGTCAGAATTTACTTGTCGAAGGCCTGGACCGCTTGCAGCTGAGCTGGGCGACCGGGAACTCTATCAGGACGATGAACGAAGAGGTGTCGGCTTCTCGTAGGTACTGTACCGTGCCACTCATCGTTTTCACCAGCTTCTGGCTTATATACATGCCGAGGCCCTCCCTGGACACCCCTGGGTTGTGCCGGAACATCTCCTGTATCAGGGCCTCTGGGACGCCTGGAGCTGGATGGACAATCCTGCACATTGAGTCAATCAGTTACACAGCTCCCATTACTTACATTCACCACATTGCAGTGTATTATAGAATGGCAGGGACAGCATGAATTTACACAGGGATCCTTTCAACTGTTTCAAACTGCAAAGTGTAACTATATGCCTGACAAAGTGACATGTATCACTGCATCTTGGCTGGCGCAGTGACAGGATACACAACTATCGGTTCCTTGGCTGGCGAAGTGAATTTGCAAGCATTAGGTCTTATCTGTTCCTTGGCAACATACAGTCCTTTTCATGGATTACAACTAACACAATTAGGAGAAGTGCCAAAGTTATTTACAAGAGAGAACTGTTGGAGTTGTGCTGGGTTAATAGAAACTATATGTACAATTTAGTGATTGACTTATTTGTGAAATCGTCCTTTCAGTTCAACAACCTATTGAAAGATCAAGATGAGATTGGCGTATTACCTAAACTCCAAATGAGCAATTTGCATGCCAGATCCAATGTTTTCCTTCTTGAGAATGACCTGGAGCACGATAGGTCCTTCAGCTGGTTGTGTGAATTGAAGAGCACATGCCAGATAGTCTGCTAGGACCTGCTGAAGCCTTAAATTGTCCCCATAAAGGTACATGCATGATACTTCCACAGGCCAATCACGTTCAATTGAAATCCGTTTTTCCTTGCCCAAAGGAATGCCTTGCATTAGGACCGTATTCAGAGCTTCCTCAAGGTTGAACTCTACTGTGTTCATCTCCATATAGCTATAACAGCAAGAATTTGTTTATCAATAGTCAAAAAATGTTGTCATGCATGTATAACTGAACTGGTCAGCCTTGTCATATGCATACATCCTTAGCACTACAAAGCATTAGTACAATGAACAAAAATTCATGTCTGAGCAACTCTAACCATCACGTGAACATGAAAGCATGTATATCTTTATGTATAGTGTGTGCTGTTTCATAGATCCCTTCTAGAATTGCCACAAAATAACGCAAATAACTCAACATTACTACAGATGGCTCGGACAACATAGAACTTACCACTGTTCAATGCTTTCAAGATCAGTGTCATGTAAAATCTTTTTCAGCTGGTCCTGACAGAGAACATTAGATGAAAGAAGTTGCCGCTGTTCCTCTGTCAATTCGGAAGGCTTCAATAAGTTACAAGTAAATTGCATGCCATTGAGTGGGTTCCTTAATTCTTGACGAATGTAAGTTAATTCCTTAAAGCTGTTTGCTGCAGCTTGTTCAGACATTTTCTGCACCTGGAGAGCATGCTGAAGCTCTGGGCTGGCCACATGCAGAAAGCAAAGGGCGCCAGTGATCTTACCCTCAGCATTTGTCCTCTTGGTCACTGTTAGCAAGGATTCAATATACTTCCCATCTGTGTCGAAGAAACCAAAAGGAGCTTCTCAGGATCCTGACCAGAAATCACTGCGTTCATCAGTATGCTAAGTTTCGTTAGAGTAGCATGATCTTTCACCCTACAGCCATAATCATGAAGGGTGAAGACCTCCCCAATTAACAACTTATTTATCGCATCTTCCCTCTTCATACCAGTAATCTCCTGCATAGCTTTATTCCACTCTAAGCAGGAACCAAGATCATTGATCATAAATATGGGAGGGATGAGCTCACTGGGGTTCTTTACTATGGCAACATAGTCTCCTTGTATCCTAGTATACTTATCCATAATCATCTTCTGCTTGGTCAAATCTTGTGCTACAAAGCAAACTCCAATGACTTTCTCTGAAAGGTCCCGACTACAGCAGGAGTTAACCATCAAGATTACTGGACCATTGCATTCCTGTTCATGGAATGTTTTAAGCTTTATTTCCAGATTTTTCTCTTCAATTCCTGAAACAAAGGAGGAGGCACTAAGCTCTCATAGAAAAAAAAAAAAATGGACACATTCAGACTAAGCTAAGGACCACAAAAAAGATAGACTGAAAGTATAGTGACAAACCTTGTAAAGCTGAGTCCAAAATCTGCTTAACCACTTCAATAGAATCAGCAACAACAAGATCTATCAGAGGCCTCCCTATGGCTTCCATTACAGGTAACCCTGTTAGTTCTGCAGCTTTATTGTTCCATCCATTTATGTTACCAGCAATGTCAACAGCTAAGACAGGAGCAGTTGCTGTCTCAATTAAGCGGACCATCTCGTTTGTAACTGTTCTTAGCTCAAGTAGCCCATTTATCTTCTTCATATCATCAGATGGAGCTTTTACAATGGACCTTACATTGTTTCTGTTGGCATCTTCATCTTGCAGGGAGCCACGTAATATTAACTGCAAAGAATGGATAGCATCCATTTCGACATCCTCCCAGGAACACTTCTCCATTTAACCACCTCCAAGAAGGCCTTGAATGAAGATCGTGGATGCATCTTCCTGCCATTGTCATCTGCGTCAACCGGTTCATGCTTAGCCCCACCCCACTTTATCTCCTTTGTTGTGTGCGATCGAACCAGAAGATAAAATCTTTGGAAGAGATCTTTATGGCCGCCATGCCACACACAACTTCACGAAGTGCAGCAGCACCAGGATAACCTGCTTCCACTAAGCTGTCAGTACTCAGCCCAGTTGAACCATCATGGCTCTCCTGCAGCCATGTGGCAATGCTCTTTATCTCTGACTCAGAAGGTGTTGATCCAAGCACCAAAAGCTGGTTCTGGTAATACAATGCAGCTCCATCGCACTTTACTAGATCCATCACATTAGGTGACTGAGTAAATATCCCAACAGGAGCATCCCGCAGGAGCATATCACAAAGAAGGGTCTGCGTTCTAAGGATGTGCCTCTCCTTTGCCTGAGCAGCCAGTTCCACCTCCTTGTTGAGCTGTATGCCAAATACTTGCAAGAGAAACTCACAAGCATACCTTAGTGGGAAAGGGACGAACCTCGGGCTTGTATGATGGCAGACGACCAGCCCCCACAGCTTCCTGCCTTTCGGTTGTTGGTCACTCCCGGTATCCCCATCTTCCTCCTCATCCTCGTTTATAGTAACTGACATCACAAGCGATGCAACAGAACCCATGTTTGCCATGTACTGTGCATGGCAACCATGGGAAGCCCTGAGGGTGGAACCACAAAGACTGAGAGGCTGTGCTAGACTATCATCCTGAATGATCTTCACTGGAGTGGCGGAGCAATCACATATCATCCGCACTTTGTTCTTCATAAACAGGAACCTGGACGCCTGTGGGATGTCGGTGGCTGGGTAGTGCAGGCCAAGATACGGCTCCAGATCGGACCTCCTGCACTCGGAAATGACCTCACCATGCTCATCCTCATGGAACTTGTACGCCATGACCCGGTCATAGCCCGTGAGCTCGCTCACCTCACGGACAAGCACATCGCACAGCAATGACAGGTTCCCGCTGGGCAGCGACTGTAGCCTGGAGATGGCCTTGGCGGCGAGCTTGTAGGACTTGAGCGCGCCCGCCGCGGTGACTGGCACGTCGGCAGGGTTGACCGGCTCGAGGTCGATGACGAGGCCGACGTCGATGCGGTGCAATATGGCATAGAAAGGCTTCCCCGACGTCCTGGCGTGCACGAGGATGGGGTTGAGAAGGTTGACCTCCCCGAAGGTGGCGGCCTTGTGGAGCGCGACGGAGCTCTGGGAGCGGAAGAGCGTGCGCACGTCGGCGCCGACGGCGAGCGCGTCCCGCTGGTCGATGGTGGGGACCGCGTGCGGCGTGAGGTCGAGCATCTCGGGCGCGTTCTCGCTGTAGGCGAGCAGCGCGAAGGTGTCCGGGTGGACGGCGAGCAGGCAGCCGAAGGGCTGGATGTAGCGGCCCCGCTGCATGTTCTGGAGGTAGGTGGAGACGGTGCTGGTGCTGGCCGACGGGCGGTTGGCGGCGCCCACCGACGAGGAGTAGTCGAAGTGGCGCTGGGAGCCCTCGAACTCGTCGTGCAGCTGCGCGTCCACGGGCGTCTGCGCCACCACCCGCGCGCTGTGCCTGGACCGCGCAGAGCTGCTCCGGGAGCACGTCCCCCGGTTGTTCGACGGCGACGACATCTCCGCTTCGCCCCACTCCAAGATCCCCCCTCCTCCTCCTTCCCCGCCACCGAACTAGCCGCAGCACTGCAGCAGCAGCAGCAGCAAGGGTTGCTGGACCGAGCGGGCGGGGTAATAGGCGGGAATCATGCGCGCGGCAGCGGGGGCATACGCCAATAGCGAGGGGGCCTTTGCTTGCGAGAAGGACGCCGATGAGGGAGAATTGGATTCCGCCGCGGATAAGCTCGGGGAAGCAGAGGGAATACACCTCCGAGTCCAAGGCGTTGCGCGCGAGTGGGACAGCGAGCGGCCTGCGCGGGGCAGCGGCAGCGATAATATCTCTTGGACGTTGCCCTGCTCCAAAGGGGGCACGAAAGGAACCGGAGGGAGCAACTGCGATGCGCCGTGCGCGACTGACTGCTCCGGGGAGAGGACGCCGGGGCGGCGCCGGCGCCGGTCGGTCGGCGAGGGGCGCGCGGACGGACGGATGGGCGAATAGGAGCGGCGAAAATTGGGGGATTCGCAGGGCTAGACACCTAGAGTCCTAGACAAAGACCCGCCGCTGCGGTGGGGGATGAGTGGGTAGTCAGGGCTCCGAGAGTGGTAAGCTGTCGGATCGTCTGCTCCGCAGGAGTCGCCGCCATTTCCATCTCTGGTAACGGTGGATCCTGGCGGTGGATGATTACTGTGCTCCTTCCAGTAGATTACTACTAGATTAGAGATCAGATTATTTATTGCTCCCACTTGTTAACTGTCTCTTGCGAGGCTTTGTCACGACCTGTCGACCTCACGATTCACGATCACGAGTAGCTTGTGAACCCCTCCATGGAGAGGGTTCGGCAGCAATCACTAGAAGCACCACAGGTTGTTGGATCCAAAACAGGAGCATTTCCCAGATCGAGCTGTGTGGTATCACATGATCGACGGAGGTGACCATGTTCCTGCGACTCTTCTGGCATCTCTTCTTATAGCGCACTAGTACATGGTGCGTCGCCGCGTCGGGCTTTCTGTTCTGCAAACCACGGCTGACAGGCAATTGGTCGACAGAACGGAGCTCCTTATCCCACCTAATTCATTGTACACAGCTACTTATTTGCTTGCTTCTCCTCGACCATAATGGATGGGCATGATTGGAACCAGTGCTCATGATACGACATGACGCCTGTCCCATACATTTTGGACTGGAGTAGAACTGTAGAAGTATAGTCCCCTGCACACGATCGGTGACTGGGCTGATCATTGTGCTCGAATGCTCGATGGCTGTCGATCCTATCATCAACAGCAACGCGAGCGAGACAGGATTTGTCGCAGATCAAATATCCTGTGCCGTGCACGATATAAGCCACGGTCAATTTACTGTGACAGAAAAAAAAATTGTTCGAAAGATTAATAAAATCAGCTGACAAATAAAAATAGTGAAGAATTTCGAAGCACGTCAGAGGTGAGCACAAAGGACACTAACGGTAGAGCACTGTCGCCTGTTAAGCCCATCTTATCAGGCCCTGACTTATCGGTATTCAAACAAGTATTTTTCTCTCACAAACAAACGGGCTTGTCTTATCGACAAAGCGGCAAAGAACTTGGGTGTCAGCTCTGTAAGCACCCCGAGTATTGATGTCGGCTTCCTTTTCTTTATATTCGAGTGAGATCTGTCACTAGTCACCCTTTTGTAACTCGAGAACAAGAAATCTGTTGGACAATCTCCATTGGTAATGTAAAGAGGTTAAATACATAATTAATACTAGTAGCAAATCCAACGCTCAAATGGAGCCCGAGCACAGCTCCAGGTGTTGATGAAATCGCTATGGCGAATGCTATTGCGAGCCCCTGCTAGTACTGTGCCGAAGTCCAGACCGATGCCTAAGGTGTTTTTTTTTACCCTGGATCCATCACTGTTTACTACACAAACTTGTCTTTAGCATTTCAGTTTAATAATTTACCTTCATGAACGTGACACGTGATCAAGAAGATGCCACGTTGGTGGTGGATCTAGCAGCGTTTGCATGTGTCTTCACATCTTTACAATTTAATCCTTACTACCCTCTCACGATTTCTATTTTTTTTTTCACGAATCCTTAAACGATGCCCAAAATCACATGCCGCCACTCTTCATAGGATCCCATGCCCTACGCGCCCATTTGCATGGATTCATTGAGGATGGAGTACAACAAGGGGACATAGTCGATCATCTTTATTCCTCTGATTTATGAAAACCTTCATGTATATGTCTTTGTATGAGGACTTAAAGATTAGAGTAGCTGAAAATCCTAACTAGGGTTGCACCTATTTCCCCAGATCATTACCCCTCAACTACTAGTATGTGCACCGCACGCATTACTTGTGTGATTAGCCGTGTATATAGATCGGTGTTGTACATCCATATGCCAAGAGTTCATTAACACGCACGATCATTGTGCGGTGTGATATATCTCGAATTAGGGATCTATCCGTCGATCGGTTTTTCTCGGCTAGTTTCGAGAATCTCACCGGTGTCTACCGATGCGAATATCGATCATCTTCCTTTCTCCCCCGCCCTTTTCGATGCATCTTGCTTTGTGCTTTACTTGCCGAGGTTGTGTGTTATATCCGAGAATCTTGGCTCTAGTCCAACTAGAACTAGATTCTACGAGAAAGGGAAGGGCCAAAAGCCCAAAGTTTTAATTCTAAAAAGGAAGCACCGGGTTGGTACCGTATCAAGGACTTTTGTGTTAAATGCATAATAGTACACGAACTAAGTAGGTGTACATAGGGCATGAATGTGACACTCAAGAAGATGCCATGTTGGCGGTGGATCTAGCAGCGTTTGTGTGTGTCTTCTCATCTTTACAACTTAATCCTTACTATCCTCCCACGATTTCTATCTTTTTTCCTGAATCCTTAATTAAGAGACACCCAAAATCACATGCCACCACTCTTCATAGGATCCCATGCCCAACGCGCCCATTTGCATGGATTCATTGAGGATTGAGTACGGCGAGGGGACATAGTCACGCATCTTTATTTCTCTGATTTGCGAAAACCTTCATGTATATGTCTTTGTGGAGGACTTAAAGATTAGGGTAGCTGAAAATCCTAACTAAGGGTGCACTTATTTCCCTCCAAACCATTACCCCTCAACTGCTAGTATGTGCACTGCACGCATTACTTGTGTGATTAGCCATGTATATAGTTTTGCCCAAATGGCAGCTTTACGATCAGGGTTGTACACCCACGTGCCACAAGTTCATTAACGCAGACGGTCATTTTGTAATGGATATATCTCGGTCCAGGGATCTATCCACCGATCGGTTTTTCTGGCCTGGTTTCAGAATCTCACTAGTGTCCACAGATGCGAATATCAATCATCGTCTTCCTTTCTCCCCTCCTCCTTTTTATGTATTTTCCATTTTGTGCTTTACTCGTTGGGATCGTGTGTTGTGTCCGAGAATAATGGTTCTGGTGCAAGAAGAACTAGATTCTACGAGAAAGGTAAGGGCCAAAGCCCAAAGTTCTAAATTCTGAAAGCAATCACGTCGGTGCCGTATCTAGGACTTTTGAGGTAAATGCATAACCGTACACGAACTAAGCAGGTGGACATAGGGCATGCTTAGAGAGGATTCGGTCGTCTACGTCTTTATTACTGTGGAAGTACTTTGTGGAGCTACGTTGGTTTGTTCGGCCCCTATAGCTACCCTGATAGTTGTAGTTCGATAGTCCGGACATCAGCAAGATCGGCATGGGAAAGGAACGGGGCAAGAGGAAATGACAAAACTATGCACTCACTCTGAGCCGTCTGAGGCGAGGCAATTAGGCTAGTAGGTGCGGGCAAGGCAATCCGTCTTGCCTGGCAGTCTGAACTCTCAAACGGGAGGAAGGCACGGTACCATTGGCCGGCTGAAACAATCAAGTATCAAGCGAAAGTGATGAACGCCGTAGCCCGTAGCAGAAATGCAGGCAGATCTGGCCCATGCTGATCTGTCACTGTCAGGCAAGGCAAAACGGTATGGGGGGCAGCCCGTTTTGCAGCTCCCGAGTCCCGATGAACAGCCATGTCCAGCTCGCTTTTCCAATACTGGGCCACGGCCCATGGGCTATGCGGCAAGCAAGCCAGAATGGGCTCAGAGCTCTTCAGCTGCTGCTGGTGCCACATGAATCCCTCCCTCCCGAGAGTCCTGACTCCTGCCTGTCTCCTGAGCATATCCAATTGAAAAATCAATAAAAAGCAGGCAGGATCCTTCTCACTTTTCAGAGGAGTAGGATTGGGTGGGAAAGTTAGTTCTCTCACCTGAATTAATCCTGTCTCCCGAGCATATCCAATTGAAAATTCAATGAAAAGCAGGCAGGGTCCAGGTGATTTCCATACATAGGTCAGGATCAGAGGGCTACTACAACTTGCGCCATGGAGCTAAAGGACGAAGGATATGATCTTGGATTTCCATGAGAGGCTGCTGGACCATGGAGTCAAGGGCCAGGCCGAAGTGCTCCACACGTAAGCAGCAGCGGGCAGATCAGGCCCCCGCTGATAGAAACGCTCGAACAACCAATCGTTTGGGGCCTTGGGGGGTAAACTGGTTGAAGAGGTCCTTGCTGCAGGACAGACATGACGATTGCAGTAGGGCGAGCTGCTTGGTTTCGTGCAGCCACTTCATTGTACGATGCCGCTGAATATATAAATCCTATCAGATGAAACAGCATTTGTAGGACGTTGTTAATTTGGTGGTCATCTCATGCTTAGAACCTGATTTGAACAAAAAAAAAAAGTAGGGGAATAAAGAGACATCTTCGGAGCCTCTGCATGCTACCTGATCCTAGACAGAAGACAGTACGGTGCTCCTATGTTGCTAGGTCGCTGCTACGTGGTCTGCCATGTGTTTATCATTTTCTGTCGATTATTAAGGCGGCTATAGGGAAGCAGCAGTGGCAGCCGGCAGGGCTATACACTATACAGTGTTCCCCGGGAGAGGAAGAGTTCAGATTTCATATGCCATTGCCATGTAATGTAACCCCACACCACAAGCTTGAGGCCCATGGGATGGGAAGCACAAGAGCAGAAGTGTACGACGGGCGCGGTCCAGAGGCAAGTCCAAACCCATGCAGGCCCACGGGTCGAGAGCGGAACAAAGCAAAGCGAGCGCCCCACCGGCAGCTGCAGGTGGCCCGTCCAAATCAGACGCGGACGGAGGCCAACAAAGCACGACGCCGCGGATGGCGGATCCCCCCACTACTCCCTCCTCCGCACTCCGCACTCCCGTGCGTCGTCCTCGTCCCCGCCGGTGGGCGAGGCGGCCGCGATCGCGAGTGACCCTGAGCCTGACCTAAGCCAAGGTTCGGCGTCGGGCGTCGGCTCATGGAGGACAAGGGCCAAAACCCCGGCATTTTCCCGGCCAAAATACGCGAGGAGCTAGCCGAGAAGCATCCCGTCCCGGGCGGTCCCCGCAGCCGTCGCGCCTCCGCGGAGCAGGGCCGTCTACACGTCGCCATGTGTGCCGGTCGCGCCTCGCGCGCTACGTGTGACTACGTCCGTATGGCTGCTTCCGCCTACGTCTCGTCTCCACCCCCGCCCCGCCGCTGGAGGCCATAGCCCATCATACCATGATAATACCATACGCGAGAGACGAGACGCGCCCAGCTTTCGCTGCCCATCTTCTCGCTTTCACGCCGCCTCCACTCGTCGGCATCGCCGATGGAACCTTCACAGCCTCCTCACTCACTAGTCCAGTCCTTACGCGTGTCCTTCTCCCTTTCCCTAGTATACGGTGTCCACAGTGACACTCTACTGCCACCCTGGGCTAGCTTAGCAACGTGCTAGTCGCTCGCGCGCCCCTTCAACATCACCGTCCTAGCTATCTTCTTCACTCACATATAAAAACAGAAAATACGAGGCCAAAACATGCCACGTTACATCGCTTGTGGTGACAAATGGAAGCAAAGATATAACGAAAGTGAAGATCGAAAGCGTTGATAAAAGGACCTTTTTCTTTTCCTCTTGGTGTAAGGTGTAACATAAAGAAAGCGAGGCTGGTGTGCAAGATGGACATTTCTGCTGCCATCAACAGATGAACTCTTCTCACGTTACCCTTTTTTCTTGCACGAAAAACCAACAGCATCGCTTATTTTATTCTTTCATTTCACTTGGCCTAATACATATATATACTACAATATTTAAATGAAGCAGACCATAATACACAAGCTAAAGGAGGTGACAGGGATACGGTATACATACATGATGCTATATATGTATGGAGTATATATATGATGAATCTGTACGGCGATTATACAGGAGGCGGCTTGGCATGATGAGATGACACTTGTGGGGGTGGGGGGTATAATGGGTAATTAAGGGCCTGCTAATCAGTGACGCACACATCATCATCATGGGATGATAATGAATCACATGATGGTGCAGGCGTAGGAGGGGTCGTCCTCGCAGACGACCCAGGGGCGGCAGGGGGTACGGCTGGGGCACGTACTGCGGGTAGTACTGCGGCGGGGGCGGCGCCGGCGCCGGCGCCGGCTCGGGGGTCTTGCCGCAGGAGCAGCAGTGGCAACCGCCGTGGCCGTGGTGGCAGCAGCAGTCGGACGGCCACGCCGGGTACGGGTACGGGTACGGCCACGGGTAAAGGGACCTCCACCACCTTGGGCGGCGGCGCGGCGGGTTTCTCTTTCGGCGGCTCCTCCTTGGGCTTCTCCTTGGGCTTGTCGACTTCCGCCGGCGGCGGCGGTGGGGGCTTCTCCTTCTTCTCCGGCGGCGGTGGCGCCGGCTCCTCCTTCTTGGGCTCCTCCTTCTTCGGCGGCGGCGGTTCCACGATCTCGATCTGCTTGATGATCTTGCACGCCTTGCAGCAGAGCTTGTCGGCGAGCTTCTCCGGGTCGAACGGCCCCGTGACCTTCACCTTGTTGTTCTTCTCGTCGAAGTCGATTTCATCGATGCAGAACTCGCCCTTCTCTGCGACCAACCAACGAAACCACCACCAGCTCAGCATGACAAGTGGTGGAAGGAAGAAGAAGAAACAAACAGAGGAGGAATTGCAAGAAGAAACAGAGACCTCGGATCCTGTTGAGCACCTTCTCGATCTTGGCATGGCAGCGGTCACATTCCAGGTCCACGGAGACGATGATGGTCGGCATCTGCACCGCACAGGCACAGCACAGCTCAGCTCCCTGGTCACAACGAAGAAATCCTTTCCTCTAGTCTATCTAGCTAAATAAAAAGAGAGACGACGCAGCATATACGCACACAGACAGATGCATCAATTTCATGCACACACACGCACGCACGCGCACAGACGAGGACAACCACCTGTGTGATCGCAACTGATTTATGGAGGCTAGGCTACCAGCACGAAATAATATAAGGATCGAGGAGAGCAGAGATAGAGAAGAAGCAAAGGGGCCCGTTTGAAGCGTGGAACACACTCCACTTCCAGAATAAATAAACAAGCTCAACTCATTAACAGGGGATGGATAGGACAGCCGCTCTTGCCATAAAATAAGTTTGGCCAAAGATCAAATCAGCACGTAATCTTGAAGCAATAAATAAACAAATCCCTCGAATTATCTCATCTGGAAGATTGAAGAGCGAGGAAGGAGAAGGACAGGGAGTGAGGAGAGCACACCTTGGTTCAGCCGGCCGGCGCCAGCAATGGCAGGCCGGCGAGGAGGAGACGGAAGACCTCTGCTGTGCTAGGATAATGTGTAGAAGAAGAAGAAGAGAGGAAGGGGGAAGGGGAGGATGGTGTGGCGTGGATACGCGGCTATATAAAGCAAGCACCAACGCCTGACTGCATCCCACGTCATCTGACTCATCTCGTCGGACCCGGGAAACAGAGACACTGGAGGAGCCGTGGCGATGACAAAAGCAGCGCGGCGCGGGGAGAGCAGCCACGGAGAAGAAAGACGAAAGAAGCAGCTAGAGAAGGAAGGAATAGATAGAAAGGCCCTTTGGAACGCAGCAGCAACCGGCAGCAGCAGCAGCACTCGGTGGGCTACCTTCCCTACTGCATTACAACACGCCACCACCACCAGCATCCGCACCCGAAAGCATGCAAAGCCCGCCCGGCGTCGCCGTCGCGGCTGTTATTTGGCCTGGCGTTCCTAATCCTAATCCTCTCCAGGATGATTACCGCACGGCTGCTGCGGCGCCCCCCAAAAAAGCTCGCTCCCAACGTTTCAAATCAAAGGGCTCAAAAAAAAAAAAAAACTCGTTCCTCTTCGTTTTGCTTTTGTGGCGATCAAGTGAAAAATACGGTATTGCAGCACTTGCTCACTCAGGTGCTTTCACGTCAGGTGAGGGATGGATGCCAGTGGCACGGTTGGTTCCGTGACGCCGATGGTTGCCGCCGCGAGTGATGAGTAGCCAAAGTTCTGGATCCTTCTGATAAGGGCAGGAAACAGAGGGATTTCAACGTTTGTTTTCGCCCGCCGCCAAGAAAGGTCGCATTCCCAGAGTGGCAGAAGATACGTGCCCCGGTGAAGAACTAGTGAGCTCCATCCAGGAAAGGATTCCAGCCTGGAGGCAGATGGTGTGCACCGAGCACAGCAGTTGTTCTCAGATGGTTCCACGAGTCACGATTACAGGGCCGGCTTTGATGAATCTTTGATCCTGCATGGCCGATTGCCAACAGAAGGTGACAGTAACTTTTTGTGATCACCGTATAAGTAGCAGATCACTGGGATCAGATGCCTTCGGTTCAGCGCCGTGCGCTGGGACGACGACGAGATGCATGGGCAGCCGCGGTTGCAGTGGCCGGCTGCCGGCTGGTCCACCCTGTGCACGACGCTTGGACGATGGCAGCGGCAGGCGCCGTGCCACCATGCCCACAGGCCACAGACGGCGCATCCCCTCCTCTCCGGCGCCAACACGATCTGTTTAGCCGTTTGCGAGTGGCGGCACGTTGCGATGGAATGGGGGAATTGAATTCAGAATGATCCGTTCGGGTCCACAGACCACAGCAACGGCCGGCCGGCGTTCAATGAGGAGGCGAGAACAGGAACCCGTCACCCGCACAGCGCTGGCATATCCGGCAACCAATCCACCATCTGCATGGTCCGGTCGTCTAGTGGTGTTTGATACAGCAGACCTCAGCCTCCATCACAAAAACTGCTCCTGGCTGATGCTGAGGGTGGCACTGTGTAATTTATTAACCTCCTGACCATGTTATGCATTTGCTTGCCGTCGATCCAAAGGAGGACCTATTACCCACCCACCTTTGTGAGGCAGGCAACGCAAGAAAGGAGATTCTCTGCCTTTCTCTGAGGGAGAAGAACGGGAGATAGACAAAGTGCCGTGCCATATCTTGTTGCTCACCCTACCACCGTCTGGACGTCTGGTCCGAAAGGCGGCGCGTGAGGTCAACAGACCAGCAAAACAAATGGGCGCCGTCCGTACCCTAACTAACCTAATAAGCCAGCCCCAGCCTCCAGAGAATGCTGTGGCTTCTTCTTCTTCTTTTTTTTTTTTTGACAATTTACTGTGGCTTCTTGACCGAGGAGACGTGCACGCTAGTACACGGGAAAGCAGAAAGGCGCACGGACGCAACGCAAGCCGATCGGCCGCAGGGCATCATGCATCTTTCATCCGCCCTTCCCTCCCCTCCCACCGCACGGCGACGGCGCACAGGGTCGGCGACAGGCTTGACGCCCCGGCCCGGCCAGCCGGCCGCCGTCCTTTCCTCGGTGATTGCGCAAACAAAAGCCGCGGGACATTGGCGCCCATAGATCATAGACCGCTCCCTCTCCGCGACAACCGAGCCGCTCACTCGCAGTCCATCCAATCCAAGCCACCGCGCTGCGCGTCCGACCGATCGGCTGGGCCGCTCGCGTCGAGTCGCTCTGCCCACGTCCACTCGGCACCAGCCAGCCTAGTTGGCGAGCCAGCGACGCGCGCGATGACCCTGCCTCTGCCTGTCCCGCGGCGCACAGCGCCGGGACTGCCGCGCGCCCCCATCGGTCATCTCGCGCTGCGCCCGCCGGCCTGAACGGAACGAAACCATTATTGCTGCTGCCGTGGCCGCGGCGGGCCGGTCGCTGTCGATGGCCTCGTCAGGCACGCATCAATTGGGCGTCCGCGAGACAAGACCCCCCAAACATGCATTTCCACGAGGAGGCCAGCCCGCGTGTCGGTGGTCGTGTCTCTGCTACTTTTAGTACTTACCACTGCAGATCAAGTGAACAATCCTTGATGAATTATAGCCTTGTGTGTCTGTCTGTGCACTGACACGTGGACGACGGCAACGTGGGGGGGAGTGGAGAATCGGGGAGATCAACGTCAATCTGGTGACGCCGAAAGTGCGCTTCCCATTTGAGTGAGATTAGGGGCAAAGGAAGCTGTAGCCTGTAGTGAGTGAGTGAGTGGTGAGACATCCGGTCCCGTTCCGGTGCAGCCGAGCCCAGTTCGCTCGCCGGCCGGTTTCGTCAAATTCGATTCCAGGAGTATTAGCCGATCCAACGAACTGTTTGATTTGTTCTCTGTGCCTTTCTCTCTAATTCTGAAAAAAAAAAGGGGGGGGGGGGGGTGGTTCGTTAGATCTGCTCCTCCTACGAGAACCTCCATTGGTGTGTGCCAGACTGCCAGGCACTGACAAAGGCCAGTTTCCAACAGAGGCAAAAAGGCGCCGCCGTGGCGGAACTGCAAATGCATCATATAGCTAGCTAGCTTAGCTGACGGTTTGTGCGTCTCGATGGAATCGGGCGAAGGTTTAGTACGACGCCACCGACCGGCCGCCGTCCACCGACCTTCCACATCGATAGAGGATAGCGTAGTTTCCACACAGAGGATGGAATCATCGCGGCTTTGGTAATTAGCGATGATGATGAGATGATGGAACTGACGGCAGAGAATGGAATAATGGGCTAGGGAGAGGGAGCCGCCGTCTGCCGGTGATAAAATTAAGGGCCAGCTAGGTCGATCGACACACACAGTGATGGATGGTATGGAGGGCAACTGTTGGGGTGGTTGCGGTCTCGACTGTTCGATCCATCGATTTGGATTCGGAGGAGTTAGGTTAGGTGTCCCGTTAACAACATAACGACGACCCTGCACCGTACAGGACGAATGGAGGACGAACGATCGAGGCACATCATGAGCACTATCAGTGCACACTTGAATATGGAAAAGATCGATTTGGAGGAGCAGGTTAGGATCCGATTTCTTTCTGGTCTGCATGGCGACTACGTACAAGGCGTGCAAAAAGCTGCGAGCAGAACTTCTGGCTGATATGCTTGGCTTGGTTACGTAGGTGACTGGGTAGGATATATACCATAATGTATATATCGTGTGTGCTCACGACGAAAGGACTTCTCCATCCAATGGAATGTCTACGGCCTTGGTCCTAATAAGATGGGACCTCTAGCTGATTTGATGTCACATGCGTTATATTATTAGCTATATAAGTACAGACATTTAGGACCACTGATTAATAAATAATCTATACACAGAGATTGAAGGTATATGAGAAAAATCTGTATCTTCTAACCCACTTTCATTGGTAGTATTAATATGTCTTTATTGATGACTAGAATCTGACTCGATGAATGGACATGCTCTCTATATGGAATAAACAAACCCACAATGTAAAGAACTTTGTTCTATATTTTCATCTTAATTTTTTATAGGACCAACCAAAAAGCACACGTTGGAGAGTCCCAATATGCCCATGCTCTCCTACTACGAATTAAAAAAACACAAGAAAAGTGCTGACCTAACTTCAATAGATGTATATGTGAACAGAATGGCGCATCTATCTCTTATACTAGTAGGATGCCCCGCGTGTTGCCGCGGATATGATGTGGTTTACTAATATGAATAGCTTGAATAAATACATAATGGCATGTATTAGTTCAATGTGTTAGTGGATGATGATGTAGACATTTTGTATGGCGAATTAGTGGCATGTGCTAGTGGGATGTTCTAATGGTTTTAAAGCATTTCACCCGAGATCTCACTCAACCGAACCCTCTCTCCGGCTAGGGGGAGTGACCGACTTTTGGTGGAGCATCGTTAGAGGGTCATCGTAAAATCTTATTGTTTTCAAGCATTTCACCCGAGGTCTCACTCAACCGAACTGAAGCGGGTTTTTTTAGAAATGGTTTAAACATTTGCAAAAAAAGTTATTGAAATATATCCATGTGGGGTCTTGTTTTGAAAAGTTTATTGCGAGGAATATCATGGTGCAATTAGATTTTAATTACGATACTTAGTTTAGTTGCTACGACTTTTTTTCTATTTCAAAAGAAATAGCTAGTGGGGAGATTAATGAGGTTTAGTGGGCAGACGATGTCACCTAGCGGGCGGATGACATCAA
Source organism: Chrysopogon serrulatus (assembly GCA_015844335.1). Taxonomy (NCBI): domain Eukaryota; kingdom Viridiplantae; phylum Streptophyta; class Magnoliopsida; order Poales; family Poaceae; genus Chrysopogon; species Chrysopogon serrulatus. The sequence continues at coordinate 33,574 of JADLZL010001942.1, read as the reverse complement.
TTTTGAGGCATGGACCAATCAGGAGGAAGAGAATTAGCTTTACACGGTTTAGGCTTATAAGAGTTATAGATTGCAAAATTAAGATCAATCAAAATTTGTGATAAGATTTTTTTAAAGAAAGAAAAATCAGCGTGTAAACTGGTATGTTGTGCCGATGTAGATGAACACTGCAAGTCTGCACCCAGTTGATACAAATGATGATTTTTTTCCCTCTCTTTTACTTTGCATAAAATTTTGCCAGCTAAAATTTTACATGGAAAGGACAAGGAAGGAGAAGGGCAGACCACACCTATAAGCGTAAGCCCTTGGATACAGGCGGCGATCAACAAACTCCGCCATACTGCACTGCTGCTTCAGGCTTTAGCTGTAAAGTGCTTTCTTCCGTTCGTGCACGGACATTGCTGCTGAGTTTTCCGCGACCACCACCGGTCAGCACTGTATATACCCGGCCCGGCGGATCGATCGCCTTCGTGGCACGTCAGCCGCGCCGGCCACGCGCGTTATTCGGCTGCCAGGCTGCGAATCAAAAGGACGGACACGGATGGGAGGACCACGTGTGCACGCACCCGTCTTCTCCGGCTCATAAATTTTAAAGAGACTTCGGCTCGCATTCGACTACATAATTTTCATTAATTAGCTCCTGCTCCGTACTTTGAAAATTTAAAACGCATGACAAATGGTACGATTCTCTCAGGTCTCATTGGATTAAATAAAGAAAAAGGCACAGGATTCTCATTCATTCGTATGGACTAATTTACAATCCATGAAAAATCCCAGGAGTTGGATGTTGGACGTCTGATGATGCTGAGATGCCCGCTTGCCGCTTGGCGTTCGTGCTGTCTGGGATACCGAGACCCCAAAATCATAGCCGGATGAGCTAATTAATCAATCTACTGATGGACTTCGAACAACATTCTCCTTTCTCTGTATAAAGAAACATCTGTCCATTCATAACCTAAGACAAGATATCCCTAGGTTAAAAATAACTATGTAAAAGGAGTCGATTGTACCCCTGAAGGGTTGTGCTTATCACTGTATAAAGAAACATCTGTCTATTCATAACCTAAGACAAGATATCCCTACTAGGTTAGAAATAACTATGGAAAGGGAGCCGATTGTACCCCAAGGAACTGTATAAAGAAACATCTATCCATTCATAACCTAAGATAAGATATCCCTAGGTTAGAAATAGCTGTGGAAAGAGAGCCGATCATACCCCTAAGGGTGGTACTATAAAAGGGGGTGTTTGGATGGTGTGGAAAAAGTTTTGTCTGTGTCACATCGAAATGTCGGAAAGATGTCGGAAGAGGGTTTCAAATACTAATAAAAAAATAAATTACAGAACTCGTCAGGAAACCGTGAGACAAATTTTTTAAGTATAATTAATCCATCATTAGCAAATGTTTACTGTAGCAGCACATTGTCAAATCATGGACTAAATAGGCTTAAAAGATTCGTCTCACAAAGTTATCGTAATCTGTGCAAATACTTATTTTTTTAGACTACATTTGATACTCCATATATGCATGACTAGATTTGATGGGACGGGGCAAAAAAATTTGCCCCTCCCATCCAAACACCCCCTAAAGAAACATCTGTCCACTCATAACCTGATAAAAACCCGTTGTTATCAGGAAGGAAGAAAATGAGTCGTCTAACTCAAGTAACAGATGCCCAGCGAGGGTTCAGCTTCGTCTGCATACATGGAAATGGAATAAAAGGGACTGCAGTGAATCACTTCATTTATCATTATCATCCATACAACTCCATCCGCCAACAACTGGTATCAATCAATACAACTGAGTCATGAATGAAACAATGATTGTCTCGGCCAAGGATCCAGCTTTGCCCTCCTAGTTTCTTTTCAGGTGGGGCGAGCTGCCCTTTAAACCTTAAAAACAAGGGAAAATTTGCTACAGGACATGCAAAGTTGCGTCCATTTGCTGAGGGTGGTCCATTCCAATTCTTCCCACAGTTGTTTTGGGGTTCAGAAGTAACCCCTAGAATTCGCAGATCTACATCCAATGCCATTTTACACAGGTCGGCCAACATTTTTTTTTTTGGTATTATAAATTTAAATTTACTTGGGGTCTGAACTTCCGTCTTGGTAGCCTTGAAGAATTGTGTTGCAAGTATTCATGGCCCGGGCATCAAGAAGGCTGTGGTTCCAGAGTTTAATCATGAAAAAACGCCAGCCCCTGTACATCAAGTGAGAAAATTGCAATAAGATATATAAACAAGTGGAGGATAGGTTTAATGTATATTTCTAAAGCAGACACTCACCACAGCAGGGCAGGGTTTTGTACAAGCTGTTGTCCATGGCATCTGGAGAATGCCTCGCAGGCCCAAGGTATATGACCATCAGCTAGCACCCTGCAATTTCGCTTTCAGTAGCTAAAAAGTAATAGAACGTACAAAAAACAATGAATTGAATATTGTCTATGAATCTGGAACAACAAAGTTAAATTAATCATGGCAGCAACCATGGCAGATATATGGATCAATGACTACTACACCAGTGGAGGTGATAATGGAGATCAAGTGGAGTAGAGGCGATAACAGAGATGAAGTGGAATTGTTACTTGGGGGGGATGTTAATTGTGGCTTTGTTTTCAGGATGCATTGGCGTGACGAAGAAAAACGGGAAACATAATGGGATGAAAATGATCAGGAACAGTACCATCCATACGAAACAATTGCTGGTTGGTCAGAAATTTCTCTGATTTCAAATTTTAACTATTCAATGGTGACAACAATAAAGTCCTTAAAGAAATTAGAAAATCCAAAACTTTAGTCACAAGGAAACAAGCATACACGGGGTTTTCGATTATGGTTTCCATCCCTGATTTTAGGCCTGTTATCCAAGAGGGACTAGGGTCACTGTAAGTATGTATAACTAAAATTTGAACTAAATTATTGCTTTTTATAATAGCTGACAATAGTATTTTTCACCTAAGATTGTACAAACTACAAACCTTCTGCCTGTTCATAACTATGCAAATGCAAACCATATGCATTTCTGAAAACAAGGCAATAGTCATTCCTGCAGGTCTTAAAAAAACATCCTACCTATCGCGATAGATAGAACAACGAAGGACATAATGGGGACATAAGACTGACCTTTGTTTTCGAACAAATGAATTCCACATATGCATAATAAGCTTCTCATCTTTTGTAACATCAACAAAATCATCAAGCATCTGCATTTCAGCCAAGTTAAAATAGCAATGATTAAAAACCAAATATTTTATGTTTCCAAAGAGAAGAACAAAACAGTCACATCTTACCCTTCTATCCTCAAAGTCGGCAATATCATCATCAACCTCGTCTTCACTATCATGATCTGAGAAGACTTGTTCCAATGGCATTGGCTATAACAAAGTGCAACAATGTGATCAAACTGGACTTCAAATGAAAGACATTAATGCACAAAGAGTCCAAGTTGTAATAACAAGGATAGAGAAGGGGCCTGTAGCCTAGTGGTTGCAGTGACCTAACATATGCATTCAGTGATTTCATTGGTATGGAATCAGAAAGGAAGCCAGAAGTAATATAATAACAACAATTGAATACACCCTAGGTACAACAATATGCACACGCATGCACGAAAGCTACATGGAAAGAGGTGATTGATTTTGTACTAACCTGTGCCCTGTGTGAATGGAAGAACTGACGCTTTTGCAGCAGTTGTCGACTGCCAATTGACAAACACAAGCAAATAGTTAGTTAAGCACATTTCTACCTAATAATAAAAAGGCAAAATTTCAGCCCATTAGTTTTGGTCCATTAATATTTTGGTCCATCCATTTTTTGGTTCGTCTCCCTCTAATAATCAGATAATAGAGAGTTTCTTCCGTCCAGACTTAAACATAGCTCCCTAAGATGACTTGGATAGTTAGAGTTCTAATCCAAAGTAGATAGCTCCAATCTTGAGTAAGTTGAATAGAATTCCTAATCCAAATAGAAGGGATAAAAGTAGAAGTGGTAAACTCAGATTTGCTTCCTACACCATGTAAAAAAAAAAAAAAAAAAAAAAAAAAAGAGGTGTCTGTCACCCTCTCCTCCAACTCTATCAAAAACTTGTTCCATCTATTTTATGCAGTCTACACCTCCCTGTTGGCTGATGTCCTGCGTACACGTGATGTATACTAGACAACCCTTGTAATTTGCTTTGTAGCTGTTAGGATACACATGCCAGCTTATATATATTTATACATGTATATCTTAGTCAATGATCATTCTTCCAAAATTAACTTACACTTCCTATCTTTTTGTCCACTCTTCACGATTGATTGTTTTAGCGTTTCTGTTTTTGACTCTGTTGCCAATTATTTCTAGGCTCGATTGTTTCTTTCCTATTTGGTTTCTAGCCAGTTCCGTCTTGTTGTTTTGGTCATGTTTTCGATTTTTTTGCCACGATTTTCTATTCGTGGTTTTTTGTTGTTTTTATTTTTCAGTTCCACTTGCCTTTTATATATTAAAAATTGTACTTTTAGTTTGTTGTAATTCCTGAAGACATAATATCTGAGATGTGTTGGCACAAAGACAATTTAACAATTTACAATTAATTTACAATTATTTTCTATAGTTAGACAAAGACAAAAAATTAATATGGACAAAGACAAAAAATTGATATGTTATGACACAAAGACAAATAACAAATCATAAAAGTGATAATTTACTTGTACTATTTCGTAGTACAAGTGTGCTCTGAAATTATCATAAAATTCAGGCACCTAAAATAAAGAAGTGGATAAATATATCTTTGAACTATTTATATTTCTAAACAAAGATTTTCATAACTAAATTATTCACATAGTTTTGATTAGAAACAAGAGTTGTTCTTCTTAAATTCTGGATAAATCGATGGTCCAAAGGAATCATAGTATAAAGTAAAATTCTATACAATTTGCTGTCTAAACCAATGTAAACATTAATATATTTTGGTGCTCCAGTACGAGTGTTGCCATGTGAAATTCAGAGGGATCTCTTGATGGGGTTCAACATAAATGGCATCATTAGGCTATCCCTAAAAAACACAAACATCATCCCGGGCCCAAACACAAGGGAAGCCCAGTACAGCATGGCCAAAAGGAGAAGAGAACCTCGCTCCACCCAGGGGCTCTAACTCACCCGAGAGCTCTTCACCTCGGACCACCGAGAGCATCGCGATTCGCCCGATGGCGCCTCACCTCATCACGAGTTCCCAACTCACCCGAGAGCTCCCCACGTCAGCCCGAGAGCACCATATCACTCCTGGGAGCATGACCAGCAACCAAACCTCACATTTAGACGGAGTCCAGGGGATAAGGTCATAAGGATGAAGACGGGAAGATTCCACCGCTCTCTGAACAACGTACAACCTGACACGCGCAGGATAACGCCTAGCACGTGAGCACACCTTCACGCCATCATGGAACACAAATGTTGGAGTATGTGTGTATTAGGCCCATGAGGCTAAGCCCATGAGGCCCATGTATGAGACTATATGGTCTAGCGTTATGCCCAATAATCTAATAATCAGAAATTCCAACATGGTATCAAGCTAGGGTTTCTCTTCCTCCCTCCCTCTCCCACCCTGCCAGCCGCTGCCAGCCGCCGGCGCCGCCGCCTGCCATGGCCGGCGTTCCTCCCCCTCCTCCTACCTACTTCTCCATCTTCCCTCTTCCTCCTCGTGGGCTGCTGGAGCGGGCCTGGGCCGCAGACAGCGCCAGCCGGAGGAGCCGCCGCTGCTGGGCGTGCAGCCGCCCGCAGCAGCCCCGCACGCGCGCGCCCGCCCGCCAAGCGCGACCCAGCGCCGCCGCCGCTGCTGGAACGCCCGCTGCGGGCGTGCAGCCGCCGCAGCCCCGCCGCGGGCCAGCGGGCGACCCGCAGCGGCGCGGCCAAGCCCGCCAGCGCGACCACGCCGCTGACCGGGGGTGCTGGCCTAGGCGCTGCTGGCGCCGCCCAGCGCGCTGCGCCCGTCGCGCAGGCCTGGGCCGCCTCCGCAGGAGCAGACGCCCCGCGGCAGGCCTGGGCCGCCCCGCCGCCACAGGAGCAGCCAGCGTGCAGGCCTGGGCCGCCCGGCGCCGGCGCAGGCAGCCCTTCCCGGCGCCCCCTCCACCGCCTCCCTCCCCGAGGCGCAGGCCTGGGCAGCCGCCGCCGCCTCCAACCTCCACGCGGCCATCGTCGCTGCCGGGCGCTGCTGCGGACGCCACGGCCGCCCAGCCAGGGGCGCGCTGGCTGGGGGAGCACTGGCCGGGGTGCCGCCGCCGCCCGTAGCAGCCCCTGCTGCTGGCCATCCCTTCTCCGCCACCGCAGCAGCAGCGGCACTGGCCAGGGGCACCGTCGCTGTCAACCCCGCCAACGGCGTCAACCCTGCTGCGAGCCACCCCTTCGCAGGCGCTGCTGCTGGCCACTCCTTCTCCGCCAACGCAGCAGCAGCGGCACTGGCCCGGGCGCCATCGCCGTCAACCCCCCGCCAACGCAGCAGCTGCTGCTGCCCTCGGGGGCGCGTGGCGCTACTGGCCACACCTTCCCCGACCCTCCTCCTCCGCCGATCCACGCGCGGGTGCCGCAGCTGACTCCACCCTCGTCGCCGCCCGGGCGCTGCCCAGTTGCCCTCGCCCGAGAGCGGGACGCGCTGCGGCTGATGCCTTGGCTCGCCACATCGCCTCCTCCGGTTCGCCCGGCTCCCGGCCGTCGACTTCCGCCGTTCTACGGCACGATCAGGCCGATCCACTCGTGGCGCAGCTCCACTCCTCGTCGTCCCCGACTGCCCTCGCTGCTGCTCCTCCGCCGCCCGTCGTCTCCTCTTGGTCCTCCTCCCTCCGAGCCGGCGGGGGGGTTGGGGGCCGCAGCGGCCGCCGTCAGCGGACACGGTGGGGGTCTGGCCAGTGCTCCTCCGGGGTTTCACTCCCGCACCTATGTGGGCTCCTCCTCCCGGCACCTCGCCCGGCCTTTGTCGGTTGGGACCCGGCGGCCTGGGCCTCTTTCCACAACCCGTGGTCGCGACCATGTGGCCTTTCCAGGCTCCCGGGCGGTGAGGGCTCACCCGCCCGGCGCCCATGCTCACTGCCCGGCGGTGAGGCACACCCGCCGGCGGCCATGCTCACTGGTGCTTACCCGCCGGCGGCCATGCTCGCTGCTGCTCCTCCGGGTCTTCACTCAGCGTCTCCGTGGGCTACACCTCCCGGCACCTCGGCCGGCCTGCCGGTGGGATCCGCGGCCTTGGCCATGGCCCCGACACTGTCGGGCCAGCCCCTGGATCGCCGACTCCGGGAGCCACTTACCACACTACTTCCGACCACGGCTCTTCCATTCATCCTCCCTCCTCTTCTCATCCTTCGTCCCATCATGGTCGCCAACGGCTCGTGTCTCCCCTGTCACTTCCGTGGGTGCCGCTCACACTCATGGCTCTTTTTCGCCTTCCCGATGTTCTTGTGGCTCCTCTATGGTCCACAATCTTCTTTCTATTCGCCGTTTTTACGGTGACAATTCCTGCTCTGTCCGAATTCGACTCTTCCGTCTCACCTGCGAAGGATTTGGCTTCTCGGCGTCCTCTTCTCCGATGTGACAAAGACGGGGCCCCTTTACACCCGCCGGTTCCGGCGTCCCGCTTCTTCACCGTCCACCTTGTCTGGCTTCGCTTTTTTAGCCGCCACTACTTCCTCCACCACTTGGCACCGTCGTCTCGGCCATCCCGCCGTGATGCTCGATGCGGCTTCGATCGCAGTTCCGACATCCATTGTCCCGGGCTCACGATGAGCACTTGTGTCATGCGTGTCACCGGGCCGTCACGTTAGTCTTCCTTTTTCTCTTCTTCTTCCCATGCTACTCATATTTTTGATCTAGTCCACTGCGATCTATGGACCTCTCCTGTCCTTAGCATCTCTGGCTACAAATACTACCTTGTGGTGGTCGATGATTTCTCTCACTATTCCTGGACTTTCCCTTTGCGTGCGAGAAGTCTGATGCTTTTCCCACCCTTCTCCACTTCTTCCGCCTAGGTGTCTACTCGCCTCGGCCTCACCATCAAGGCCGTCCAAGGTGACAATGGCCGGGAGTTCGATAACTCCACCTCCCGTGCCTTCTTCCTCTCTCACGATTATGCGGTTGCGCATGTCTTGCCCATACACTTCCTCTCGAATGGCAAGGCTGAGCGCATGATTCGCACCACCAATGACACCATGCGCACCCTTTCCGCGCCCGGGCGTCACTTCTGCTCGCTTCGGGGGCCGAGAGTAGTACACACACCGCCACCTATCTCCTTAACCGCCTTCCTTCCGCCGCTTGCCCCCCTGGCTCCCACACCACACCATGCTCTTTTCAGGTTCTCCTCCGTGCGACCACCTTCGAGTCTTGGTGTGCGTGTTACCCTAACACCACGACCACCGCTCCGCACAAAATGGCTCCTCGATCGACTCTCGTGTTTTTCCTCGGGTATTCCCCGGATCACAAGGGGGTACCGATGCTTTGACCTTACCTTTAAATCGGATCCTCATCTTTCGCCATGTGGTGTTTGATGAGTCTGCCTTCCCCTCCCACCACCACCACACCCACCTCCACTCCCCGATTCTCGACCTCTCCTTGTTGTTTCCCACACGACCGCGGTGGTCGAGCCACCTTATTGTTGTATCCGCAGTACCGCCACACCGTGCTCTTGACGGGACCGTGCCCGGCTCGCCACGCCTGTGACTCCTCTAGCCCCGCCCTCGCCCGGCATCGAGGCTCACTCTTCCGGCCGGCCCCGTCACTCGCACTCCGGGACGGGGTCCCGGCGTCGACTCCGGTCCACTGGCTGGCTTTGCCCGGCCCGGCGCCGTCCCGCCGTGCCGCACCTGACACGCCCGCCCGCCGCCTCCTCCGGACGGCCCCCGCGCACTCGCGCCGCCCGCCTGGCGCTCGTCTACCGCCGTGCACCCCGGATGCCGGCTGCCGCCGTCGTCACCTCCAAGTGACTCCCTTCCGCCGGTCCCCACACCGCATGCGGCCTCCCTTCCCACCCGGCGACACCGACTCCGCCGCGCCCCGACGCCCGTGCCGCGACCAGCAAAAATACCACTACCGCTTCACCGACACCCGTCATGTTCACCATATGGTGACGCGACACGCGGCTGGTACCCCGCAGCCCGGGCTCTTGCGCGGCGATACTCCTGTATTGCCCTCTTCCGTCCGTGAGGCCTCGTCAGAGCCCTCACCGCGCCACAAGATGGAAGAGGAGAGCAGCGGCACCCTCCCAACCGGGCGTGGGATCCCGGTGCTCCGTCCGTCCGGGCTCCCAATGTCGTCACCGGCAAGTGGATTCGGACACACAAGCGCCGGTGATGGTACTCTTGAGAGGTACAAGGCTACGCTTGGGTTCTCTCCGGGCTTCGCTCCCGTATACAGGGTCGACTATGATGAGACCTTGACCCGTGGGTCAAGCCGGCCACCGTCCGCACCAGTGCTCTCACCGGCTCACTCACGCTCCCGGCCCGTGCATCACCGGACATGAAGAATGCTTTTTTACGCATGGTCTTCTCACTCGAGACAGTTCTTTGCGGTCGGTCCGAGCGGGGTTTGTTGATTCTTCTCGCCCCGATATGGTCCCCCGGCTCAACAGTCTCTCTACGGCCTCAAGCAGCCCCCCCCCGGCGTGGAACCACAAAGTGTTTGTCAAGTCCTCGACACCGGGTTTCGTGGAGGCCAAGTCCGACATCGCCATCGCTTATCTATCACCATGGAGCCGAGACCGCTGCACTGCTGCTCTATGTTGATGATATTGTCCTCACAGCCTCCAAAGTGAGTCACTACTCCGCCGCATCATCTCCTCACTTCAGCAGAGTTCGCCATGAAGGATCCGGGGTGTGCTCCACTTCCTCGGGGTCACTGTTGAGCCTCACCTCCCGCAGGCTACTTCTTCACCAAATGGCAAGACACTCTTGATATCCCGGAGCGAGCCGGGATGACCGACTACAAACCCCGCCTCCACTGTTGACACACAGGGGCAAGCTGTCCGAGACCGAGGGTACCCCAAAGGATGATCCCACCGCATATCGGAGTCTTGTCGGTGCACTTCAAAGATTCACCTTCACCCGGCGGACATCACCGTGCAGTTCAGCAGCTATGTCTCCATATGCATGATCCCCTGAGCCCCACCTCACCGCTCTCAAAGCGCCTCCTTCGCTACCTCGGGGGTACTTGTTGACTACGGCTTGCTCCTCCACCGGGCGGTCTTCCTCCACCGAGATGGTGGTCTACACTCTGACGCCGACCGGGGCGGCCGTCCGGACACTCGGGCGCTCCACCTCCGGCTACGCCTGCCTTCTTGGGTGGCAACCTTGGTGTCCTGGTCGTCCCAAGCGCCAGGCCGGTGGCCTCCCCGCCCAAAGGCCGAGGCCGAGTACCGCACAGCCGCTAACGGCGTGGCCGAGGCCTTTCGCCCGCCACCACGCCCTCTCTCCACCGAAGCACGCTGGTCTCATCGCGACAACGTCGGTCTGCGGTCTACCTCTCCACCAACCCCGCTCAGCACCCAACGGACCAAGCATGTCGAGATCGACCTTCACTTTGTTCGCGATCGGGTCGCCATCGGCGAGGCGCGGGTCCTTCACGTACCAACCACCTCCCCCCGCCGCCGACATCTTCACAAAGGGCCTCCCGGCCCTCAACATCACCCGTGGCTAGTTGCGTCCTCGTGGGGGGCTCGTGTGTATGTGCTTTTTTTTCATGTCCGGGGCTCGCAACTCCGCCGCGGTAGTAGTTCGACTAGCTGGGGGTGTTGGAGTATGTGTATTAGGCCCATGAGGCTAAGCCCATGAGGCCCATGTATGAGACTATATGGTCTAGGGTTATGCCCAATAATCTAATAATCAGAAATTCCAACAACAAACAGTAACCCGCGGCGCTAGGGACCCCACACTCCGTTCTTCATGGATGTCAGATGGTACAGGGATGATTACCCCGCAACAGTTGACTCGTAGGAGGCCAGCTGCACCATGCTCATCGTACCACCCGAGACAGGAACGATACCAACCTAGAAGCAAGACCCGGGCGTAGCGGACACCACGTGGAGACGGAAGTACAACACAACCAAGCCGGACTTGGATGCCCGTGGCGCATCTCGGTCGAACCATACCGACCGTGCATCGGATCAAGCAAGGGACAGGATCGCGGTGAAGATAGATGCTCTAATTCTTTCACTCCGTCTGGTAGGACTTGGGACATACCCGATGAGGAAATCAATCCTTTGTACGCCACTTCCCTTCCTTGGACTATAAAAGGAAGGGCAGGGCACCTCATTTACTACATTCACACACATACACTCACCGGCACTTGCATTCAACACACTCACGAGACCCGAGAGCACGCACTCTCTCACCCGCTTGTACACCACTCCTACAAACCAGAGCTCGAGCAACACGATCGCCACCCACCGGACGTAGGGCTAGCTGTTCCTGCCCAAAACAGTATACATCCTTGTGTCCGTTTGAGCTAAGCCATCGAGCTAGACACGCAATCTAGATAAATTTACTTGCTAGTGTTTTGAAAAACCGACATCTCTTGCCACCAATCCTTGATATGTTCGCAACTTAAAGCATCTGTAAGTGCATTTCTAAAGCTCACTTTCTAAATCGTCATTTGAAAAGTCATTTGCATAAAAAATCATTTTCTATATATTTTCACTCAGTCTCTAATAATTTTTCCATAATTTGTTTGAACTCTGAAGAGCCTTTTTACCTTTAGATAGCGGGAAATCTTGAATAAAAGATGTCTATATTGGGATAGTCAATTAAAGAAGTTGGAGAACATTTTTTTCACTAAAAACTCTTCCTAATATGAAGGATCCAACTCCTTGCCTACTTTAATCATAGATTAAAATTAAATGATTTTATGGGTTCTCGGAGAAATTCACCAAGCTTGATATTTAACCATATAGCAACACATTAATAGAATGAAATTAAATTTATGATATATTTATGTCTAAATATTTATGTGCTTTGCAGGAATAGAAACAAAACTATCAAAGTTTAAAATATAAATAGATATGTACCGTTCTTAGCGTCATTTCTTATTGAAAATTGATAGTTTTTTCCCCGTTGTAACGCACGGGCATGTTTTGCTAGTTCCAATAAATGCACATCAAGAAAAAAAACATTAACATGTTATAACAAAAAAAAATTACTTTCTGGGGTCAGATCTCTCAGCAGATAGCTTCCTCGATTTCCCAAACTGTAGCACTGTTGGTGGTGAAAGATTGCTCCCATGTACAGGCTGACTAGGGTCAACTAAAGCGTGTGTGCTACGGAAAGCCCTGAAAAGTTTTTACCATCAGAGGAAAAGTAGGGAACATAACAGATGCAGAAAATGCTAGAGCAGGCAGGAAACAACAATGCAGGTTTCTCTCGGCATGCGGAGTAATAATAATAATCAAGTTGGAAATAACTAGTTGAACAGACAGTAGCTCAGCAGCCCTTTTCGCCTAGTAAAAGTAAGAGGTTCGACTTTCGCTGCTCCTATAATGCAGTGCGTTAAGTGTTCAAGAAGGGTTTCATGCACAATGTGAGATTATCCAATGCTCTCAGTGACAAGTTGGCAACGAGAAAACACACAGTGGATTTGCATGATTTACCATCAGACCAAACATATATTTAACCAAACCAATAAGATAGGAGAACGACAGATTTCAAAGCCACATCAAATACAGGTGTAGTTGATGATAAGATTGTTTTTGACAGAACAGCTTTAAGAAATCCCAGCAATTGGCTAAGTGCTTTTTTTTTAAGATCTAAGTTGCAAATAGAGATACTGTGTTTCAAATTGCACATAAAAGTGTAGAGAAGAAAGAGGCAGTTGTATAGCATGATTCATTTGAACCTAGTTTGATTTGAAAAGTGAACTATTGACCATGATATTTGAAAACCAAATTAGTACTCCCTCCGTTCCAAATTATAAGTTGCTTTGACTTTTTTGGTACATCCCATTTGCTATGTATCCCATACGTTATGTCTAGATACATAGCAAATCGGATGTACCAAAAAAAGTCACAGCAACTTATAATTTGGAACAGAGGGAATAGCTAGCTCAGTTTTTTTCTTATCATCTTTATCGGTGGCAGTTGTTGGGTTGCATCTCTACTACCTTACTTCAGATTTAAAAAACTTTGTAGCTGCTGTTGTTCTTGACTAATTTTTCTGTGGCAGCTTAAAAAATTGCAGTAGTAAACACAAATGCAAAATATTTCTAAGAGATCACAAGATGCAAATGTACCGTTCTCCCCTTTGCACATAGTCATCTTCAGACCCTGCCTGGGCATCTTCATGTGATCCCGATTCCATAATATGTGGGTGAACATGCCTGAATTTCTCAGCTGTGGTTTCCAACCTTCTACGCTTCTTAAACCTCGAGCTGATGGAACACAATTAGGCACCTATATAAACATATAATACAGCATTCAGGGGGGATGGGAGAACAAGCATACCGGTAGGAAAATGTCTGATGCCTTGGATCAACTCCCTCTGCCACAAACTGGATAAAAATGACCCATTAGTTATTAAATATAAAGCTCTTCATGTTAAAGAAATAAACAGTATCCACCATGTATGACTATCCTAATGCCAAGCATGTAGAACCTTCTCCCACAGAAAATCAAGCAAGGCATACAGTATATTATTTGAAGACATTTTAGGGAAATGTAGTTAATTTTCTAATGTGAAGTACTAATCGATTGTTCATGCGTAATTTGATTCCGCACTAAACAAAGAAAACACAGAGCTAAGAACAGCACAGCAGTAGTAAAGACACGGATAGAAGAACACTACTAGAAATCTTCAACACATGCAAAGTAGAATTAAGTTCATCAATCGTGTCTCTAATGAATATCAATATATTTCACTGAACAGTCCTATATGATATCACCAATTTACCTCAGTTTTCCAGGCATCAGCCTTCAGACTAACATTCACAGCCTGGCATTCTTCAGATATCTGTGTATGACCAAAAAAAATTTAAAATTACAAGATCAAGAAGATTTTGCAGTGGGGATTCCAGAAAGTTACGTACCCAGAACTCATAATGGAACAGGTCATGTGATGAGTTTAAGTGGCATCCCAGGCCCTAGAATCACCATAGTAATGATATTAGAATTAGATACAACTTGATAGAAAGATAAAGTGAATGTAAGAGCAGATCAATTATGAGGTGTGAATTTTAGGATATGTGCTTTATCATAAAGTGCAGCAGGTGAGAATCTGACATGATTGACCACATATAACAGCACTAAGTGACAGCAATAAAAAGGGAACTCTGCTTTAGTTTTTACCTTGAAGCTTCCACATGGTACCAAGCAAAATGGGCAGGAAAAACCTTCAGTAACTGGTAAGAATATATCAATGGGATGTATAAGAAAAAGTGAAACATAAAAGCAACCAAAAAAAAATAAGCAATAAGAAATCTTGGCCACCGATAGATGTCCCAAGCATAACCATTTTTTGTCTGTGTGTTCATACATCCTAATAACCCTAGAATGAATAGTAAAGTAAGCTATTTCTCTCTGTCATTCTTAGAACATAGGTTTAGTGAATAAGGCAGTACAAGGAACAAATACATGGAACTAGAAACAAGAGAAGGCATGATGCAGCTTGGCAACAGCTAAAGTTGATGCAATCTAGGCAGATGGGGGGAGGGGGGAGAGAGAGGGAGCAGAAGGGAGAGAGATAACCTTCAGTCTTTTGCATTGTATTATTGTAATACTTATAATTAAAAAGTACATTTCCAGCTCTCAACCTGCACAACAAAAAATTACTTGATAAAGCATTAACTTAAAAGGATGCACCAAATACTAAGACACCTAGGTGATGTTAAGGTATCATCCATGTAGTCATGGCAATCCAATGCAGCACAAGCTATTAGCTTCATGTCATGTTCTTTAACAAAGAGCAAGCAATTGAAAGCCGCATGTATAATCACTACTGGTTGGGTGACCAAACGAAATCTGGTTTGCAAAATATGCAGCAAAGAGCAAGCAATTGAAAGCTGCATGTATAATCACTACTGGTTGGGTAACCAAACAAAATCTGGTTTGCAAAATATGTAGAGAGAAATTGAAGGATGCAGCAAGAATAAGGACAGAGAAGTTACTAAATTCTAGAAAGGAAGCTATGCATGCATAGTAGTTACCTTATGATTTCTGGTAACAACGAAGGTGAGACATTATTATATGATGAGTAATTACAATAATAAGGAGACAAGAGCAATTCTCTCGCGCCAGCCTCTTCTGCGGATATGCATACTTGTAATTGGTACGAACCCTGCAGCAACAGAGCTTGGTAATCTCAGCAAAACTGAAGGTCTCGCATCCTACAGAAATAACTTACTAAAATTCATTAGTTACATTTACAACTGACAACAGGCTTCAGTTCCTTACATGTGTACTGAAGTGATTTGCAAAATCTTTATTTCGGCTTTAAAAAATTAACCTTTGAATTTTGCCCCTCTTAGAAATTGAAATTTTACCAAAATTATGGACTTTTTTATTTGAAAGAAGCAGATTGAGTTAAAAGATTGGTGGGGCAGGCCAAGTTCCTCTAAATTTGAATATGCTTATTAGATTACACATGGAAGGATCTTACCGTAGCATCAACCTTATGAGAGCAAAATGTCAGGCAACTGTCTTGTTCCAGAAATTTTGGCTGCATACATTAAAAAAAAGATGTAATTTCCAACAAAAAGCAGAGAAGATAGCAGTCTCTGAAACATGAGAAACAAAATGAGGAAAGTAAAGAATCAATGGAAGGTTTCCTGCTATGCAGATTCCAATCTGTACCATCAAATTCAAGCAATTTATCACATGAATTGCTAAGTTGAAGAGTTAGTTCGTATAGATTGCCACACATCTATATCTATACCTAATATTAAAGAGCCACGCCACCTCCCCCTAACTATCCGGACAGTGGAGAGTTTACTCAGTATCGGTATATACTCCATATAATGATCCGGACTCATGACTCATACGTCTAGCGATGATCAATGCAGAATCCAATTCCA
Organism: Chrysopogon serrulatus; assembly: GCA_015844335.1. Classification (NCBI taxonomy): domain Eukaryota; kingdom Viridiplantae; phylum Streptophyta; class Magnoliopsida; order Poales; family Poaceae; genus Chrysopogon; species Chrysopogon serrulatus. The sequence goes on along the minus strand of JADLZL010001942.1, from coordinate 17,569 downwards.
AAATGTATCGGACTCATCATCTATGCTCAACCTCTGTCTAGCAATGTTCCACCATTTTCTCCTCCCGCTACTTTCTGAGTCTGTTTCTATTTATTTTCAAGTCTGTTTCCATGTCCGGGGCCCCTCCCACTCTTTTTTCTTTTACATGCCCGTCGCTCATCTGTGCATGCAGTTCTCATCCAGCTTCTTTTTTTAGTCTGTTTCTGTGTGCAGTTCCTCTCCAGTTTCTCTTTTGCACACGTTTCTCCGAGCGCGACTACACGTCGATTGGTTCCGTTTGTTTCCGGTTTTTTGTCCGAATGATTTTTTGTTTATCTTGTATTCTCAGAAAGCAAATAATAAATATGACACAATATGGGAACTGTAAGTTATTAAAACCTGGATCAGCCAATTGACTAACTAACCAAATCAAAATGTGAACTGAAATCTTGAGCAATCAGTTGTCTAAGTCCCTGTTTAGATCTTTGGTCTTAAGTTTAGTTCGCTAAAGTTAAGTACTAAACTTTACAACACTTCAACTCACTTGTATGTGTAGAAGAGTATGTTTAGGGGTAAAACACCGCACACCCATAAAGGGGGGGTGACCTCATATATATATAGCCGGCATGGCTTGCAGTACATGTACAAGTTACAATATGGTACTAATACAAGTCAGCTATACATACATATCTCTAATACCCTCCCGCAGTCGAAGCGGGAGGATCTCGGACGCAAAGACTGGACCGAAAGTCAGCAAACAACTGTACAGGCAAGCCTTTGGTCATGATGTCCGCGAACTGATGAGAGGATGGAACATGGAGCACCCGAACCTGTCCCAAGCTAACTTTTTCGCGGACAAAGTGAATATCAATCTCTATATGCTTCGTGCGACGATGATGAACTGGGTTAGCCGTCATATATACTGCACTAACGTTGTCGCAGTAAACAATCGTTGCTGAAGACAAGGGCGCATGAAGCTCCTGAAGAAGCTGTTGTAGCCAGCAAGACTCTGCCACAGCATGGGCGACAGCACGATACTCAGCCTCAGCACTGGAACGAGAGACTGTTGTCTGCCGTTTTGAAGACCAAGACACCAAATTATCTCCAAGGAAGACACAGTACCCAGAAGTAGAACGCCGAGAATCAGGACAGCCAGCCCAATCCGCATCCGAGTAGGCTGTAAGACGATCAACCGGTCCAACGCCAATGTGAAGACCTGTCGACAACGTACCCTTGACGTAGCGCAGAATCCGCTTGATCAAAGCCAGATGTGGCTCGCGTGGATCATGCATGAAAAGGCACACTTGCTGAACAGCATAGGCGATGTCTGGACGAGTTAGCGTAAGATACTGAAGTGCGCCGGCAAGACTCCGGTACTGAGAAGTATCCTCAACTGGAGCACCGTCTGTGGCAGATAATTTGGCACGAGTGTCAACTGGTGTCGCTGTAGAGTGACATTCGGCCATGCCGGCACGCTGAAGCAGATCCACCGCATACTGCCGCTGTGACAGAAAGAGACCATCAGCAGAACGAGTGACAGAAATCCCGAGAAAGTGATGCAAATGCCCTAAATCTGTCATGGCGAACTCCGAGTGTAGACGCGTGGTGATGCGGTGCAGAAGAACAGCCGAAGATGCCGTGAGGATGATGTCATCAACATAGAGCAACAAGTAAGCAACGTGACAGCCCTCTTTGTAGACAAAAAGAGAAGTGTCAGATGCTGAAGCGACGAAGCCCAAAGTGCGGATGTAGCTGGCGAAGCGCTGGTACCACGCCCGAGGGGCCTGTTTGAGTCCATACAAAGACTTTTGCAGCAAGCAGACATGATCAGGCATGGTTGGGTCGACGAAACCAGGTGGCTGCTGACAATATACCGTCTCCTCCAAGTGACCATGAAGGAAAGCATTCTTGACGTCGAGCTGATGGATCGGCCAAGAGTGAGATACAGCGAGACTGAGCACAACACGTATTGTCGCTGGTTTGACAACCGGACTGAAAGTTTCGTCGTAGTCAATGCCGTGTTCTTTGTGAGAACCCGCGAACAACCCACCGGCCTTATAGCGGGCAAGAGAACCGTCGGAGTGGTACTTGTGCTTGAAGATCCACTTGCCGAGACGACATTAGCACGAGGTGGTCGTGGTACAAGCCGCCAGGTGCCATTGTCGATGAGGGCCTTGTACTCGTCAACCATCGCAGCACGCCAATTTGGATCAGCGAGGGCACTGCGATAGTTGGTTGGCAGAGGAGACGCATGTGTCGCTGAAGTCGCTGAGAAGCCCCAGCCCTGAGGTGGCGGAGGCAGAGAGCCCGCCTCGAGCTCGAGTCATCGCGGCTGGATGGCGGTGGCGCACGCTGGACCGTGGACTGGCGGATGTCCCGAAGTTGCCCGGGCGTGAGAAATCGGAGACGGCGCTGGAGTGTTCCTGTGCTGGAACGGAGTAGGCAATATTGGAGCATGAAGACGTCTCGGAAATCTCCGTCGTAGACACGGAGAGGCCGGTGTGCCCCAGCCGGCGGCTGCTGTGCTCTGCAATAGCAGCCGGGTGCGGAACTCCAAGAGGGCGGGTGCTGAACGCCAGCAGGCACCAAGACCGGCGCCGAGGCCGGTGTAGAAGGTGCTGGTGCCGCCGAAGAGGCAGCAGGTGCGAAGGCACGCGCTGGCTGTGGTTGAGGAAGCGCCGAAGGTCCAGCAGGCGCCGAAAGCCGTGCTGGTGCTGGTCGGAGAGGCACCGAGGAGCCAGCAGGTGCCGCCGCAGCACCAAGGTCGAAGTCGGACGCTGGCCGAGGAAGCACTGGTACGGGGCGTCGCGGACCGAACCATGCCAGATTATGGCAGGGTCCAGGTCAGCCACGTCCGGCCGAGCAGCACGTATCATCGCCCACGCCCGGCCGAGCACGTGTATCAGCCACATCTAGCCGAGGAGATGCATGAAGATGTCCCCGCACAAGGAAATCAAGAGAGTCCGGAGACAGCTTGCTAGCTGCAAACGGAAAATTAGTTTCATCAAAGACGACGTGCCGAGAGATGATCACCCGACGTGTGGTGAGATCAAGACATCGATAACCCTTTTGTGAGGAGGGGTAACCGAGGAACACGCAGGCTGATGAGCGAGGAGCCAATTTGTGAGGGGTCGTGGCACTAAGATTCGGATAGCACATGCAGTACCGAAGACGCCGAAGCATTGAGTAATCTGGCATCTTTTTATGTAAGCAATGATAAGGAATGTCATTGGTGATGGACACTGAGGGGCGCCCGGTTGAGCGTAACAACTGCGGTGGCTAAGGCTTCGCCCAATAGGAGGAAGGCATAGAGGCATGAATCAGTAAGGTCCGAATAGTATTGTTCAAGGTGCGCAGCATCCGCTCAGCCTTGCCATTCTGAGCGGAGGTGTAAGGGCACGGCACGAAGAAGAACACCACGTGCAGCGAGGAACGTAGCAGTGGCATTGTTGATGAACTCGGTACCGTTATCGGCCTGAAAACAGCGAACAGACTGGCTGAACTGGGTATGAGCGTAAGCAACAAAATTGACAATATGAGTATGAACCTCAGATTTGTGCCTCATTGGGAAAGTCCAACAGTAGTGACTATAATCATCGACAATGACGAGGTAATATTTGAAACCAGAAATACTAAGCACTGGGGATGTCCAAACATCACAATGAACGAGTTCAAAAGGTACTGTAGTGCTAGACGATGAACTGGTAAATGGTAATCTAAAATGTTTGCCAAGTTGACAAGCATGACAAAGACCACGAAGAGTATGTTTACATGAAATAGCTGATAACTTATTAAGCGACACTATGGCTGCGGGCGCAGGATGACCGAGACGTGAATGCCAGGTAGATGCTGAAACAGTGGCGAGATGGCAGGTGTCTGTAGATGGAGGCGGTGTGGAGGGATGGTGTAGAGGTCCCCATCGCTATTGCAGCGAAGAATCACGGTCCCGGTCTTCGGATCCTTAACAGAAAAAGCCAAAAGCGTCAAACTCAATAGAACAATTATTGTCGCGGGTAAGCTGTCGGACAGATAGTAGGTTACGAACAAGATTAGGAGCGACAAGAACATTGTTGAGATGAAAGTTTTGATCAGCTATAGATAAACAGGAAGTGCCACGACTACAAATTGAATTGAAGAACCATTGCCGGCGGTAATGAAAGACGGCGAATGGGGAAGACGAGTAAGTAGGATACCGTCATGGGAGGACATGTGCGATGTCGCTCGGTGTCGAGGACCCATGGAGAGGCGCCCTGAAGAGCCATCTGGTTCAGGGCAGCAATGAGTCCTGCCTGATCCCAGCCTCCTGGTGCAGGGTAGGTAGTTGGTCCCGCGTAGGAGAAAGAAATCTGCGGCGGTGCGAAGGCTGTATGTGCCTGAGGTGGAGGCGCCATCGGGGACGCCACGGCTGCTGGGGACCCCATGTCCAGGGGTTGTAGCAGACCCACGGGCCAGCAGGCTGAACGCCAGGGTGCGCCCCCCACCCTGGTTACCTCGGCCAGACTGCTGCTGTTGTGGCTTGCGGCCACCACCGCCGGTGTTGCCGCTGCTGCCAGCCTTACCCTTCCATTTGCCCTTGCCCTTGCCACCGTTGCGAGGGGGAGAGGACGAGGTCGAAGAGTGGCAGGCGGCAGATGTGCAGGCTGCCGTTGTCGAGGCAGTAAGGGCGCTGTTGGAAGCGACCTTGACCTCGCCACCGAGGCGAAGTTCCTTCAGGCGCAGCATGTTGACCGCCGAGGTGAAGGAGGGCAGCGGCGTCGTGTTGGCGATGATGTCAGCCGTGTTCGCGAGACGCGGGTTGAGGCCGTTCAGCAATTGGAGGACGAGCTGACGGTCTGCGACGGAGTGGCCGACGTCGCGAAGAGCGTCGGCAGTCAGCTTCAGCTTTGAGGCGTAAGTCTCGATGGGAATATCACCCTGAGTGTGGGAAGAGAATTCCTGGTTCAGGATGACTGCACGCGGCTCCTGGTTCGCTTGGAACAGATCGCGGATGGCGGTGTAGAGGTCGCGAGCAGTCTGGTCTGGCGCCATGGCCAGATCCAGTACACCGTCGGAGATGGATCCATACATCCAGCTGCGGACACAAGCATCCGGCTGAGTCCAGGTGGAGTCAGCGGGACGGGCGTCGATGGTGCCGTCGATGTGACCTAGAAGGCCAAACTTGCCGCACATGGCGGTGAAGAAGGCGTTCCACTTGTTGTAGTTCGGCAGCCGGAGGTCAAGCTCGACGGGGATGTGAGTCTTGACGTTGACGGAGGCGTATGGCGTGACAAAGACCGGGGCGACGGCGTCGGACATTGCAGGCAGCGTGCCGGAGCTGATGGAGCCGCTGGTCGCCGATGAGGAGGAAGATTCCGTCGTCATGGCAGCACCAGGGTGGAGCAACCAGGGAAGGTGCGACCTGGATAGGGCGCGCAGCCCGGAGGCGGCGCGGTGAAGGTGGGTTGTGTGCGGGCCTGGTGGGCGGCGCACGGGATTTAGGGCAGCGGAGGGGAATTAGGGCAGAGGAGGTCCAGGAAATTAGAAGCCTGATACCATGTAGAAGAGTATGTTTAGGGGTAAAACACCGCACACCCATAAAGGGGGGGTGACCTCATATATATATAGCCGGCATGGCTTGCAGTACATGTACAAGTTACAATATGGTACTAATACAAGTCAGCTATACATACATATCTCTAATAGTATGGTCTAATGAACTAATGATATTTTTGTGAGGTTAGCTTAAGTTTATATATCACTTCAGACCATACATTTGGAGCCTCAAGAGCTAAAGTGTTCTAAAATTTAGTGGCTAAAATTTAATGGCCAAACTTTAGACCATAGGATGCAAATTGAGCCTAATCCAGTTTAAGACCAATACTTGATACACGAACTAACTCAGATATCAGAATTACATACCTCCAAGAAGCTTGGGTTCATTGTAACTGTAGAAGCCAAATCCACAGCATCTCCTGTACTTAAAGTCACACATTCCTCCAAAGAGGACGCAAGTAAATTAATCGGTATTTTACCCCAGGAACATTTCCCTTCAAACTCTGTTTAAAAGCATGGCAAAAATGGCTGTTAGTCAATCCAATAAGAATACAAGTCTACAGTGGGTTTACTTTCAACAGCCTATATTCTTAATAATTGGTTTCAGATACTGACGTAATGAATTGATTATCTACTTTGTACAAAATGGTAAAAAACAATGAGGATCTGCTTGACAGGAAGAAAGGTTAATCCAATTACTAATAAAAAAAGGACTTATCAACATGCTATCCTGGCTAGACAAGTGATCACATAATGTCAGAATATTCTGTCCATCTGATCATTTCAATTACAGAACAGCTGAGCAACATAGAAATTTTTTTGCTAAACTAACAGAGCAAAAGATTCTGTAAAATGGATGCGGTACACTCAAAGTTTCCAGTTTTCAGTAACTTTATAACAGATTGATTTCTTCCACAAATCCACATAAACGAGAAGGCTTTGCACATGGCTGTAGTTTACAGAACCTTTAGGTAACTTCTGCTCTTAAGGGCTGACTGGATGCCTGATAGAGTAATATGCAGTATGAATTGGATTCAGAACATATTGATACAGTTTAGTCCAATCGGTTCAGAAGATGGAAGCAGGCCCTGAAGCCTCGGGTTTTAGACTAAAAGAAGCTTCCCCACCCACCTCTTGGGTGTAGGTTGTGTGAGAGCATGGTATTTGAGAAGACAATTAGACCTCCTACAATATAAATTAAGCAATGCACAAACGGCTAATTCAAACAGACTAGAAGTCATATCTCTGCCACAAAGGCAGAGGTTCAAGTCGCCACCAATCGCAAGTGAATAGGTTTCTTGAGAATTTTCTGTGATCTTGTATTCTTGTGTTTTGTTGATTGCTATGCCTTAAAATATTTTGTTAGCCAACTGTGCCATTTTGTAAAAAAAAAAAAAAATATTTGTGGCACATGCTGATCATCAGCCATAAAATGTCAACAAGAACTTACTTTGAAAGGAAGATCCTTCCACATCAATACCAGAGCAGCTATCTTCGCCGATAATTTGTCCTACTTGCCCTATTCAAATAGAGAAGAATTTGATGACCAGCAAATGAGTGAAATGGACAAATACCCACATAAGATGCTCATCTTACCACGGCTAATAAATATAATGCTAAGGTTGCAAGCACGGGAGGTTGACAAATTCTTCACATCAGGGATGATGAATGTGGCTTCAGTTTTGTCTTTATTCTCAAATTCGCTAAAATTTGTAAGCAAACAAACCCTACTGAATCGATATATCGGAGAATGCTGAAAAATGAATCATGCATCAGAAATAAGATCTTATAGTAGGCAAACTTAAACATTCTTTACTCGTTTCACAAACTAAAGAGAGTTACACTTACCCCTTCAAGCGAAATATTACTTGTAGGTCTAGCTAAAAGTACATAAAGGGGAAAGATATTCTGTGCTTGTGCATTTGTACTTGCAGAAAGTGATACAGTTATCTGAATCCTGCATTGGTAGAGATAAACTGTCAAACGCAGACCAATAACGGCAACAAACAAGTTTCTTGTTTAAACAGTGCAGGTAGTTCATCAAAAAAGATAACACCTGAGTAATTATATATGCTATGCATAATTGCATATGAAGTATATGAAGCCATCTAGTTAAGACGCCCACTAAAAGTTGAAAACATGGAAGTATAAAAAATTGAAGCATATCAGTGTGTGGATTGTTGGTTATTGCTGTTTCTTCACTTCTCCAAACCTCATTGACATTTATGAAATGTTTTGGTATTATTAATGAAAAAGTGTGACTAAATTCAAGGCAATTCCCTTATTTAGCTGCTGGGCATTCAGAGCAACAAAAGACTCTAGATTTCCCACACAAACAAATAAATGACTGTAACTCTAATCATTTGACACCGAAAGAATAGATTAATCCTATAATCTTTGGAACTGTGGCTAAGTAAAAACAGAATCATGAGAAGACACCAAAATTAATATTATTTATTATTTATTCTTGTACATAGTTCCTAATAAGGAATAGTAAATCAAACTGGAAGGGAAACTCCAATAAGCCTCAGATGGTCTAACAAAGGTGACAGCTAAAAAAGTAACTAGCAAAGAAACTATAATCTCAATCCTAAATTAGTAATTTGTACCACTGGTGCTGAGCACTCTTGGCTGTGCCCATAGCCATGCCATGACATTAAGCATAAGGGACATAGGACCATATTGATTCTCACTTATCAAGCTGTTGAATTAAACATGGAACATACATGGCGAGGTGCAAATTTTGAAAATATTTGACAGTTCATTTAAGGGCCGAACCTCTTTTTTTCTCCTTGCCTGTATCTTATATAGAAGGGATCTTTGAATAAAAGGGGCTGCCAAATATAGAGAGTAATTATTATTGGTATCTCATAACATGTACATGTAACAATAACTGGTAAGAAACAATGTGTGAACAATGTTATGACAGGATTGCAATTGTAATATAAAATTTACATTTTTAACGGCTCGCCTTTGGATAATATTGTACAGCTCAACTGGCTTGCAATACAAGGCAAAACTTTTTTCTGCAGCGAGTTGCTCATCTGGAGACAATCGAGCCCTAGAGTGTTGAAGGCACATCTCTAATATTCCTGCACAGAAACACAATGTACATCAACTAAATGAAGTACAGAACCCTCTCTCAAATCACTTAAGGAACAGCAATGGCAGTATTATCATGGTTACAGATCTCTAAAGCAGCTGCATCCAAAACAAGTTGCCTAGTTTCCAGAATCAACCAAGTTAGGTATCACAAAATTTCCAGTGAGCAGGTATTCTAAACTCCCCAAAACAGGTATCTGCAATGGAGCTTCTCACTGCCTGCCAAAACCTAAACATTCCGAGCTAAGATGTGTCACAATGCTACCCAAGTCTTTGAACAATAATGTATATACAATTCTCTACGGCGTTGTTACCAATCATGCACCTCGCACACAATATGACCAACAAATTTGGACAACCCAGTGCAGCAGCGAATGTCGCTTGGGTGGTGAGGATTCCATGGAAAGTTGAACCATGACCCTTTTTGAAAATAAATATCAATCACCCCACCCTAATCGAACCATGAAGGGATAATCCTTGATGATTAGGTTAACACCATCAAACAGCATAAAAATCCACAGCTAATTTAAGGAATTGAGTCTGATTATAACCAAGAAAACACACTCTTTCTTAGAACAACGGAATCCATCATGCAGGGAAGCCAGAATCGCTAGCACGGGAAGTAACAGCTCTCACCTGGAAGATAGCAGCCCCCACTGGACCGAGAGATAGAGAGCAGCCGGCGGCTGGAGGGTTTGGCCGGGATAGGAAGGGACCGGCGGCGTTGAGCTCGGGAGGATGCGTTGGGAGCCTCCTTCTCCTGCGCGGTTGAGGTGGGAACTCTGGAAGTGGGAGGCCGCTTGTACTCTTCAACGAAGTAGAGACGGCCGGCTCCCCAGGCGGCGAGCCCGAGCTCCGGTGTACGGCGGCGGCGATGGGGAACTGGGAATTGTGAGGGTTTGTTGGGACGGGAGCTCGGTCGGGTTGAGTCGATCGCGGCTACGAGCGCGTGTTCGCGACGGAAGCGGGGGGATGTCTGAGAGCTGCTCCTGGATTTTCTCTCAGCCGTTGGATTTGGGGGGCTCTAATGAGAGGTCACTTTAGCAGGAGTAGCAGTGGCCATGCTAGTCAACAGCGAATATTAAATTATTAACTACTAGTACTAATTACTAAATATTAGCTGTATGATGTTGGCTATAGTTTTCTCTTCTTTATACTAGCTGTATTTACTATTGGTATTATATGACATAGATAGAGGCAGATATGATAAGAAGGCAAAAATAAATTTTTACCATTTATTAATTGTTACTCCCTCTGTCTCTAAATACTACAACTTTTATAGTTGTCTTAAGTCAATTTTTAAACTTCGATAAAATATCTAAAAAAAACACTAAGATGTATAGTACTAATATTTATCTGTCGACTGTTTTTGTCGCTTTGAATCTGTCAAATTTTGGGCCATTGGATGTGCTCCAAGATTTGTGTTGAGGTTCGGGCGTGTGCTACCATAGCGAATTGTATATATTCCAAACCCGAAAGAAATCTGCACCCGTCCTTTTTTTATTCCACCGATGGTTCCACTTCCTTTCCCCAATCTTCTCTTCAGCATCTCGTCTCCGTCGCCGCAGTCGTGCGGACGGCGCGCGACGGCCCGCTCCGCTCTCCCGACGGTGCTCCGCTCCTCTCTGCCAATGGATGCTCCCGTCTCGCTGCCGCTTTTGCCTCGCCGCCAAGAGGTGGGTGCGGTGGAGCATTCAGCATCACGTGCGTGCATCCTCGGGTCGCCACTTTCCCTGTGCCTCGGTGGGCTGTGGGTGTGGTTGTGCCGCGGCGAGCTGAGCTGCGTCGAGCTGAGCTACGTCAAGCTGTGGGTCTGGGGAGTGCTGCTGTTCTTCCGTAAGTGTACTTCGTTGTTCCTATAGATGTATTTTTTGCCACTGCTTTGAGGAGCTATTACCGCTGTGCGTGCTGCCTTTGCTGGCAGTCCATGTCAGAGACATGCCAGTGCTTTTGTTTAATAATTGATTAATTGATGATGACAGGTTACTGATTCTAGTGCAATTAAGGGTGGTGGGGTTTAGCACAGGGCTTCCCAAATTCGATATTGGTCATTTTGATGATAGGCTGCCAATTACAGTGTGTTTGTTTAGACTAGAATCTTGACTAATTTCTCATACCGATGCTATTACTTCAGATTTAGGTGGTTCATTCTGCTTGAGAGTTGTGTGCTTGTAGTGAGGCTAGAATGGGAAATATCTTGGAGCTATGACAGTCACTGCTAATAGGGGCTTTAGCCGACCCATTTCTAGGTGAATGTTGATTTGTTTGATGATAGATTATTGGTTCCAATGCTTTCTCCTATCCAGACTTGAAATGCATCATCTATTACTACAGATTAGCTGGTGATATTTATTTTCTTAGTACTACATTTGTAGTGAAGCTGGAATGGGGAATCTCCTGCAACTTGGAGCTTTGGCAATCAGCCGGTCACTGCTACTAGAGCTTTAACCCCTGATTTCTAATTGGATGGTCAGTTGTTCACTATTAGATGGTTCTTTAGTTTCGAGTCCTTCATTTTGTTCTGCCTTCTAATGCTTCAGCAACTAGATGGGATTCAAGGGGTTAACATTACTTAGTAGTACTGTATACGTGTAGAGAAGCTGGAATGAAAAATGTTCTGCAGCTTGATGTCAATTTTAGGGGTATGTCCTATTGATTTCCAGTTTGATGTCGATTTTTAGATGATATGTGCTTAGTAAATCTGGTTATATCTTTGGTCCATTGGTTTGGTTTCTAGTTTTGTTTTTACTACGGTTAGTGTTGAGCTGAATCATGCAAGAACTAAATGCCTGACAGAATTAGGTGCTACCACACTGATATGGGCTCATATTAAATGTTTGGAGGTTCTGAAAATGATCTGCTTGCTCAGATGTAGTATTGCATTAATATCCCCACCTGAAAATCTCAAACATTGAAGCTTTGAGTTGATCTTGTGGCCCATAAGCCGTAATTTGTATGTTTGGAGTAACTTTTGAGAATAATGTTGTGGTCTTTTTTTTGTTTGTGTGTCTATATTTTTTTTGTTTGAGCTGTTTTTTATCAAGTTATTTTTGCTTTTTTTTGCAATTGATGCTTCTTGCTGATGATGATGGTTAAGCTACTTTTTTATATATATTTAGATTTTTGACATTTTCAATTGTATTATTTGCTATCTTTTGTTGTTGTTTTTGTTCTTTGTGTCTTTTTTTGTGTGGATGTGTGTATTACTATATATGTGTCGTTTTGTGTCTTTCTTTGTTTATATGTGTGTGTGTTTGTTGAGGGAGGGGAGCCTTTGTGTAGGTGCGTGTGGGTGTGGATGTTTGTTCTCTCTCCCCCTCTGTCTGTGCCTTTGTGTTTGTAGCTGCATTTTTTAGATTTGTATTGGCATGATGTGATGAGCTTGACATCCAAATCACACAAATCTTCTATGATGTGCAGATGTACTTTCTTTTTCCTTTATTCTTTTATTTTTGTTTTCCTTTTTCCTTTCCTTTTCCTTTTTCTTTTGTCATTAGCTGTAATTTTCAGAGTTGTGATTTTCTATTTAGTTGTGTTGAGTTTATTTCTTGTATGCTATTGTGTGTGTGTGTGTGTGTGTGTTTTTGGGGGGAGGGGGTGCCAAAGCCAATTGATTCTTCTGGTATGTGTTTGTGAGTGTGTCTCTCTCCCTCTGTTTGTGTGTCTCTATGTGGGTTTGTTGTGTGTGTGTGCGCGTGTGAGTGTAAGTGGCTGTGTTTTTTAGTTATTGTGTTGTCTGGCGCTTCTAGTCTGTTTCTTTGTATGTCTCTCTCTGCCTATGTATGTGTGTGTGTCTGAGTGCTTGTGGGCCTTTTCTTTTTCTTTGTTTCTCTTTCTAGTTTTAGTTCGTATGCTAGATTTGGGGTCTACGTGTGAGTATGATTATCTATTTGTGTGGATGCTAGCTTTGGTTTCTGTGTATGTCTGGTTTGCGCACTTCAGATGGTTGTGCTTTAAACCATAGTTTGGCAAGGCATCTCTCATGCATGCATGTCAAGTTGTTCGCCAATCCCTGGGTGCTTTAGTGAATCACTGATTGTTGTTGTAGTTCACGATTAGAGAATCTATTGTCCCTTGGCCTAGGCATGCTAAAGGGAGCATTATTACTAGCTGAACTGAACATAAAGTGACTGACAAGTAGATTGAGATTGGAGTTCAGGCATAATGGCATCTTAGAATCTTATATATTTTCTACCATTTATAACCAAAGTCTTGTTGAGCTCTATCCTTGTTGTTCTACTATCAATTCCGATGTCCACATGATTTCTTCTATTTGGATGTTGTACTCATTGCAGGGGCTATCTTGAGTACAATGCTAATTGCTAACAAGTTTTGGTATCTTTCAACCTGGCAACAGAGATTTAGACTATGACAGGAGGCCAAGACTAGGCTTGTGAAGGAAAGGTGTGCAAATAAATAATCCATATCACCAACCATCCAATAATTTCACTAGAGAAATACATTAGCTCTTGTAGCGATATCTGATGGGCTCCTTTTTAGTTGTAGCAATAAACTAAGAATTGAAATAGATTCTTGGTAATAAATACTGTGAACACCCTACATGTAATTTATTCTATACTGATGTGTTGTCTGCCTTTTTTTGTTAATTATCATCAGAGGAAATCTATAGAAAAACTCACCTAAGGTGCTTTATCTGCTAGCAGTTTTGCAGCTAGTAAATGCAAATCATATAGTGCTGTGTTGTACCTATACCATCACACACTCACATATTCCTATAATTTGTGATTTAGAAAGGGATAATATTTATTGTTAATGTGAAATCACCCATAGAGCACTATGTTGTGCCTATATTGCCTCACTTTCCTCTTCACTGAGATAGTTGTCGTCGGTTTATTTTTTTAATTGACCTATCTTCGTACTATTTTTTTCTGTAGACCTGTTCTCAAAGTTCGAAGATGGTCAAGAGAAATTGCTTGTGCAGTATGAACTACAGAGTAAGTTTCTTCAGTTGTGTTTTATGAGTTTGCTGTCTAACATGCTGTCTTTTAACAGGGAAGAGGGAGAAGGCTACTCTGTCTGAACTTGAGAAAACATTCTCATAGAAGATAGCAAATGCAGAAGAATCTCTGAAGAAGATGAAGCAGGTAAATGTTATGACATGCATGATTTTTTAGATTACTGATCTCAATCACCATACATTGTTATCGTGACTAAATTTTGTATGGTTTATTAACCACAATCAGTTCACTAATTCTGCGTTCATGTTTCATAGGAGGACAACAAATTAAACCACATCCTTCAGGTCAGATGATGATTGAAACTGCTCTCACCAAATGATGATCATTCAGGTCAAGATGATCATTGAAGTTGCTCTCACCAAATGGTTTCTAGTTTTTGATCTATGTGAATAATATGTTATTGGAGAATATATTTCATTAATGCATAGGGGGAGGCAAAGATATGTATAGTGAGTTGATAGTTTGTAACGCACAATTTGTGTGCTTAGTTTTCATTCGCACAGCGCCTCAAACACTAATAGATGACTAGACGTCAATAGATTGGGCTGCCAGCAGCTGCAGCCGCCTAAGTGAACGAGTCGGATTAGTTAATTATATATGTAACGGGTTTTGGATCCTGCCTATCTTTATTGGTGCTTTGTGCAAATCAAACAGATTTTGCAAATTAAAAATTGTCGGTCTTCTTAGGCGATGTGTCAGCTGTTTATTTGTTAAAAATTTGACAGATTTGGGGTTGATAAATCATCAACGCTTTTCTAGATAGTCCCATTAGTATAAATAGATTTATCATACAATATATTTTTATAAGATACTCATTTTATGTCATAAATATTAATGCTTTTTTTTTTTATAAGTTGGTCAAAGTTAAAAAAGTTTAACTGAAACGGATTTTAGGAGTTGCAGCTTTCAGGGACAGAGGAAGGATGGGTCCACAACCGAGCTAGGTTCGGATGGCTATGCAGTAGCTTTCCAATATAATAATCTACCTTCTCTCTTGGGTGGAGCCACAATTGAATTACTACGATGCACTTAGCGTGTGTTCGTGCTTGAACATATATTACGGCTATGACTAGATGAGAGGCTTTCAAAAAAAAATAGATGGATCTAAATAGTGCTTAATGGTTAGTTATGATCACCACCATCGTATCTAAAATGTAAAAACATGTTCACCCACTTAAGTCTACAACTATACACTCGTACCTAGCTATAAGCCACATATACCTAAAAGATAACATTTTTAGTAAGATCTACAAATGACAAACCATCTAGTGATCTACACGTTAGAGAAGTTTCGAGTTATTGTTTCCATATGATTTTTGTCTTGCTATAAGTTTAGCATGCCATATATATGTTTCCTTTGAAAACCACTTTTTATGGCCTAATATGTGGAAGATGCATTATCTGTAACATGTTGGACCTTAAATGTGGTGTTCTAAGGACGTAAACGAAACATGCCTAAATGTTTTTTAGACAAATCTTTCCAAGTATTCTCTCGTATCAAATTTCCATATTATAACACATATATAAAATCATACTCTTGTTACATAAAACCTCATGTCCATAAACATTATTTTTAAGTACTTGCGGGAAACAAAATGTTGAAGAGGCTTCACTCTCCATGGCATTATAAAATGCGTTGTTAACATTGTTAAGTCCATCATTATAGACAAAATTATTATGTAAGTTGTTACTATGACTAATGAAATTTTAGGTCCTCAATAGATTTTCAAAGAGAGAAAGTTATTATATTTGGGAGTAGCCTATAGTTTATTTAGGTCGTCCATAAAGGAATAGACGCCATCTCTCTCCACAAAATCCCCTATGGCATTAAATATGGATAAGATATCTTCTTTCAAATGTCCTTACAACTCTAGACTTGAGAATAAGATAAAAAAGATTTTTTGTGTCCATACACAATTGTTAGAATCCAAGTTTTCTCCTCGAACTCTAAAACCACCTCCATTCTCGATTAATGCGTTTCAAGACGATTTCATCCATTTTCATTTGGAAAACCGGTAAATCAATAAAAAAATTGTCAATGCTAAATAAACTAGAAAAACATTTTTAAATTTATACATATTCTTAGCAAATAGATCCTAGAAAAAAGATTGGGTCACGAGAAGCCCAAATAAGATAATATCTCATGAAATAGATCTAGATCTTCTTGAAATTAGATTTTTCAAAAGAATGAGAATACTATGCAGAAAGAAACTACAGAGTTCAACATTATAATCAATGTGTAGCACATTTTGAAACATTTACACAAAAAAATATATGATATGCAACCAACATGAATGCAACATATATCAATCTCGATGCATTTGTGAGAGTTACATATTGTGTTTTTGTTGTGCAAAGTTTTAAAAATACAATTATACATCAATTAGGGTATTTTAGAACTCCATTTTTGGATAATTTTTCCATTTTCTCGAGAGTTAAATCTAATTCTTTGGAAGCTTCTTTGCATATTTTATTTAGTTTTTCCTTGCCCCAATCTATCTCTATCCCCCCCCCCTCAGAATTTATAAGCTTAAATATATCTTTTGTTTGTTTCAAAAATTTTTTACTTATTATTCTTATTTAGGAAATAATAAAACTGCCTTGAAATCACTTATAAACGATGTAAGGAGATGATTTAAATTGTTTTGAAAGTCGAGGAAACCAGTATATCTAGGTATAATAGAGCTCAAGGAGGAAACATGGACGCTGGCAAGGAGTACACATTTTTCTTTTCTTTTCGCAGAAACAAACTACAGTATATACCAGATTAAATAGTAGCACATTACTGGGCCGAATCTATTCCACGAGCCAATATCTTTTCCTTAGGCCCAGGTATCTTTTCCGCTGGCCCAATTCCCCGACGTGGAGACCGGAGGCTGAAGACATCATCACCGGCTGCGCGCGCGGCCGGTGTCTGCAGACTGCAAGGGATTGCACCTGCCGACCTGCGACTGCGAGCAATGGCGTTGGACGATGGGCGCCAGCGCCGCGCCGCCGCCCAGCACAACATCAACGCCGAACATGCGTGAGTGAGAAACCAGGCGGGAAGGTGACGGAAGCCTGGTAATGGGCTGGCCAGATCCAAGGGCCATAAGGGCGCCCTAACTCGTGGGCTCTTATATCTGGGCTGTAGATGGATTCCTATAGAAAAGGATTGAATCGGATCGGGCCATCAGCTGGCCCTTGGATCGTACTTGGATCATATAGGAGGGCCTTCCTGTTCAGTGTCCGGTACAGGCACACAACGCTGGGTCGGCGGCGGCGCAATGTCGTTGCTGTGCAGGGGCGGCGGCGATGCGGCGCTCGCCTGGTATATCCACGCCTTCAGCTTCGCCAACACCGTCGAGGTCGACCTGGCCACGGGCGCCGTCTACTTCACCGAGACGAGCACGCGGTTCTAGAGGCGGGAGTTCCTCAGCATCGTCATCTCCGGCCGTCCGGCGACACCACGGGGAGGCTGCTGCGCTACGACCCGACGAAGCGCGGCGGCGAGGTGGAGGTGCTGGTCGACGGGCTCGCGTTCCCCAACGGCCTTGCAATGAGCAGGGACGGGACGCACCTTTGCTAGCGGAGACCACCCCGGGGAGGATCCTCCGGTACTGGCTCCGGACGGTGGCGCTGGAGGAGGTGGCGCGGCTCCGGACGGGAAGCAGCAAGTGCAGACTAGCTGGCCCGAACGCTGGAAAAGGATCAATGGATCTAAATAGGGCCAGGATTGGAGCAGGGTATACTCTTAAAAGGATAGGACTGGATCGGATTATAATGATCCAAATGAGAGTTGGATTAGGATCAAGCGACTCAAAATATTTAGGGCTGGGGTGGAGTTGGGGCTGGATCACGATCCATTATCAGGCGTCACGGCGGTGGACTGGAAGGAGGGGCCTGTTGCGAACTGACGGCGACGTAGGCATCTCTATCTACTCTATCTATCTATCAATCTATCTATATCTACTATCTATCCCTCCGGCGGCCGGCGA
>JADLZL010001941.1:600000-777186 GCA_015844335.1 Chrysopogon serrulatus | reverse complement strand
TAGCAAAAAAAGGCAAAAATATTTTTTAAACCCTGGGAGGCACCCGCCCGTCTCCGTCGAAGTTGCAAGTCGCACAATTTTTCGCGTAAAATCACGCTCTACGCGGCCGGTGGGATTCGAACCTGCAATCTCACCCTCGTGATCCCTCCCCTTCCACTACACCATACACTCACTTGTGTTTGGATCTCATTTTTGTTCCCCCACGTATTATACAAAATCGACGGTAAATTGAATATTTGAGGGTCCAAATGAATCCAAATGAAAAAGTGGTGAACTACAAAGTTTCATAACTTTTCAGGATCTATAACTTTTATTTATAGTGTTTCTCCATCCGAGGCTTTTCAAAAAAAATTTGAGTTTCAAATTTCAAATTTCATAGGTAATTATCCTCAACTAGATGCATTCAAATGAAAAAGTTTTCAACTATAAAGTTTCATAACTTTTCAAGATCTACAACTTTCATGTAGAGCATTTTTTCCATTTGAAGTCATTTAAAAAATTCAAATTTTAAAATTTTAGTGCATTTCTACTAGCGGTCCTCTTAAGGAACTGTCAGTAGAAATGGATTTCTACTGGCAATTCTCTTAAGGAACCGCCAGTACAAATAACATTTCTCTTTCTACTAAACCGGTTGCGGTTGTCTTAAGAGAACCGTCGGTAGAAATAGCACCTATTTCTAGTGGCGGTTTCTTAAGACAACCACCAGTAGAAATCCATTTCTACAGGCGGTTCTTGGTCCCACCATTTGGTTTTTACTGATGTCCGTTAATTAAAACCACCAGTAGAAATAAATCTATAGTGTCAAGAGAAATCGTTTTTGAATTAGTGCTGGCGCGGCGACGCGTGGAGCTACAAAGAAGCCAGTTGGAATCTTGCATGTAAAGGTAATTAGAGTCCTGAATCTTCTCAAGATGGACTTTCTTGGCAAATCTGATCCCTATGTCAAGATGCGCCTGAGTGGTGAAAGACTGCCCTGGAAGAAAACATCTGTTAAGATGAGCAACCTGAAGCCTGAATGGAATGAACACTTCAGGTTCATAGTCAAGGATTCTGATACTCAAGTTCTTGAGCTTCACATGTTTGATTGGGAAAAGGTTTCTAGCTGTATGCAACTTACTTTTCTACTTCTGATATCTTCATAATGGCTCATTGTGATGAAATATATGCTTTTTCATGATTTGCATTGGCAGAAGAGACACCAATCGATAACCTTGGTGTGTTTCTGATTGTGCAGGTTAAGATGCATGTTAAATTGGGCAGCAAGTAATTCCCCTCCGCTTGCTTAAACCTTACGAGAGCAAGTTATTCACACTTGACCTTGTTCGAAGCATGAACCCAAATGATCCACAGGACAAGAAGAATAGAGGAAAGCACATTGTTGAGTTGACATTTTATCTCTTCAGAGAAGACAATATGGCTTCAGATGGTGAAGGTAATGCTAGAGTAAGAAGGGAAGCAGACGGTGAATCCAGTGGTGGGGTGCTGTTGGTTTCAGTAGAAAATGCAGAAGATGTCGAAGGGAAGCGGCATACTAATCCATATGCTGAGGTACTTTTCAGGGGAGAATGGAAGAAAACAAAGGTAACACTACTAAATTATTTTTTCTTATATAGCAATGCTCATTTATTTTTAAAATTTGTTTTACGAAAAGTAGCAAGCCCACATCTTAAGTTCTCTGACATTTTTTACTTGTTGGTGTGTCCAAGACATACAAGGGTAACTATTCAAGAGTACATTCTAGCGAAGGCAGTAGCTGTGGAGGCACAGTATGCCGCATGGGAAAAGCAGCAGAAGGAGATTGAACAGACAAAATAGCTGATAAACAGACTTGGTGCCGGAGTTAATGCAGGGCGTGCTTCCAGCGAGCAGAAGGTAACTACATGGATTGCTTATTGGGAAGCCTGCAACAAATCATTGTGCCCAAATTGTAATTTTGGCTGCTATTTCACTTCATATATTTCTGCATATTTTTGTGTGACTACTAACTTTTATCTTGTTTCAACAGAAATTGGAGAACCTTGAAAAGGAAGGGTTGATTGAGAAACCTTTCCAAAGGAAGCAGCTAAAGATCAGATTCCCTGAGCGCACGTGGAAGAAGTGGGAGAACTGTGCTGACAATAAACAATCTTCAATTCGGATTTGAGAATAAGGTCAGCAATGTTGTGTAAATGCCCATTTCTTCCAAGATTTTTTTTTAAAAAAATTATACACTGACATTATCTACATCAAACTTTTGCACATATCCTGATTGCTGTGAATGTGTATGCAGACTTTGTTCAACAATGCTAATCTGATAGTAGAGAGGTGAAAAGATAGCTATTATTGGCAGTGGGCCCAATGGTTGTGGAAAGAGCACACTGCTTAAACTTATTTTGGGGAGGGAGAAGCCACAAGGTGGTGAGGTGCTTCTTGGGGAGCATAATGTGTTGCTGAACTATTTCGAGCAGAATCAGGTAAATAGAGCTAATCTATTTGTTATCGTCTATTGCGTTTGCTTTAGATAAAATGTCACTAGGGACTTGGTTATTAGTCATGTTCCTACCCAATAAATACAGTAAAAATTGTCCTTTTCCTATTAGATTAATGGAATATGATGTTTTACCAGGCAGAAGCTCTTGATTTAGAGAAGACTGTGTTAGACACTGTAGCAGAAGCTGCGGAAGATTGGACACTTGATGATATCAAAGGTCTCCTTGGCCCTTGTAACTTCAGGGATGACATGCTGAATAGAGAAGTTCAATTTTTAAGTGGTGGAGAGAAGGTAATGCGCATTTTTAGTACAGTTTGTGCTTTTTAGTTTTTTCTTTACTCCTTACAACAAGTCAGCATTATATAAATGCTCAACAGTGGCGGTTCATAGTGATGCTCAGTGATTTGTGGAACAGTATTACTGGCCTGTATACATTTGCTCACTGTTTGTCTGTGTTTTCTTAGGCAAGGCTTGCATTTTGCAAGTTTATGGTGACTCCATCTACTTTACTCATCTTGGATGAACCGACAAACCATCTTGATATCCCATCAAAAGAAATGCTTGAGGTCAGACACAGTTCTCATTCTATACAATAATCAATTTTTCTGATCCATCAGTTCCTCATTTCTCTGTCTCTGATGTGGGATTGAGGAAATTTTCTAGCAGCAGTACTAATAACTTTTTGCATGCATCACAGGAGGCAATATCAGAATATACAGGTACCGTAATAACAGTTTCTCATGACAGGTACTTCATAAAACAAATCGTTAACAAAGTAATTGAAGTGAAAGATCAGACTATCCAAGACTATCAAGGAGATTACAATGTAAGCTGTCCTATGACTATGATCTTAGAAACGTTCCTCACCTATGATTTTCAGATTTCTGATTGCAACGGGAATGAAATATGTTGAACCTTTTTTTTGGACGAAATGTATGTTGAACTCTGCATATAATAGTTCCCCGTAGTACTGATTGCATCCATCTATTGTGTTCTCTGCTTAATATGGCATAAGTGATTTGTATTATCATTCTCAATGAAACTATTAGCTGGTCATGTACGAAATTAGTACGACAGAAACGATGCAGTGAAAGAGAAGAACTAAGAAATCTATCTAGTGTCAAAAGGAACCCACACTGAATCTGACATGAGCGAATTGGGCAACAAAATCATAACGGCTCCAGCCATTCAGTGATAAATTAGCATCAAATGAATGCGCTTGTCTAGGTCATTGGAAAATGAGAAAACCAGCAATGATGAAGTTTTTTCTTTATCAAATATTTGCAGTATTACCTTGAAAGGAACCTTGAAGCCAGAGAAAGGGACCCTGCTCGTGAGGAAGAGCTCGAGGAGAAAGCCCCCAAAGTAAAAGCAAAGTCCAAAATGTCCAAGGTAATATTTGTGCCACCTCAGGTGTGAACTGTATAATTGGTTTACCTTTTTTTTTTTTTTTTTTTTGCAAACTGGTTTAAACAGTCCTGTTTCGTTTTCTCAACTGTAATGCAGGCAGAGAAAGCCGTCAGAAAGAAGCAGAAGATGCAGGCCTTCCAACAAAGCAAACAGAAATCAAAGTCGCTTAAAAACTCAGAGGTGGAATTGAGTTTTCATGGTCAGAGGCATTTGCAATGGCGAAATGCCATCTGTGACACCGTACCATGCAGACACCAGCATTTGCTACTCTGCCTGCTGTGCTGTATGCTTTAATCGGCATATCAACAGAAGCACTGGAATACATCAGCAGAAAGTAGTCCTAGTAGCACCCTAGAAGATCGAAGATACTGTTACTAAGTAGGACGGGTTATGCGACCTTGTACATAATACAGGCAGTTTCTGAAGGAGGGACGGTTTATTTTTGCAATGAATGGAAATGGAAATGCCATCATTTTCATTCAGTTAGTTTTCCTACTTCAACAGTAAAACCACATATTGTACAATGCCGCTGATCACAGGCTCACATGCAGTTCTATTTCATGTGCAACATGTATACTACTAATTGATACATATTAAATATATTGAATACAAACAGGATGTTTTATATTTGTATGCTGCAGATTTATTAGGTTGGCGTGTTCTGTATTACATCAATAAATAGCAGGCAAACGAAATAGCTTATTCTGTCGGAAACAAATTCATGAAAGCAAAAAAAAAAAAAAAAAAAAAAAAAAAATTGTAATGTGGTTGTCCTTGCTAAGACGATATCGATCAAAGTTTGATGAACTGTCAAATAACTATTTCCAGACAAATTCTAGTATTTTTTCAATAGCAAACAATTGATCATTTGACCAAATTGATAACTAGATGGCAAACATGAGAATCTATCTGCTGAAAAGAATGTAACTGGCCAACTTGTACACCAATCAACTAAACACTACCTAGTTTGGGCTTATCTTCTTTTTAATATAATCGGCAGCTCAGTTGCCTGATTTGTTTCAAAAAAAAAAAATCAACTAAACACTACAATTAGAATTGACAGGAGACACTAAACAAAAAAAAAAAAAACTTTCTTTCTTCATTTCGAAGATCTAAATTTTCTGTCACCCTTGGTGAGGCGTGGTAGCTATACAAAGGAATAATGGAACCAGATCGAACATGTCACAATTATGCCCTTCAACTCCAGGACATAGCATATCATAATTTCAGAACGATCCCAGCACAAATCTGACACTTCCACTGCCCATCACTCTATCAGACAGTGCACCAGTTAAAGTAGAAATCTCTTTTTTTTTTTGAGAGAGGGAAAGTAGAAATCTCATTAAAGTAAATCCATGTCAAAACAATGCAAGGAACCAAGATTTTCTGACCCCTAGAAGACCGCAGAAGCTAAGTGCTGATACTGATTGCTCAGAGGCAAAATCTGCTCACGCAATTGAAAGTGCGAAACACTACACAATTCCATTGAATGGAGGATTACCGAACTTGATTTGTGCCCATGTCTCAAGGTTACAAAACAGAAGCCATCGACATACTTTCTGAAGGCCTCTTAAGCTTGAGCACAACTAACTGTCCAAAACACACTCTCGTCTCGCCTAGAAAGCTCACGTCCTGCTACAGTCGAGGAGGGCGAAAAAAGGCGATTCCTGTGTCGCCGGCGGAGCCGGCGGTCTCCCCCGCCTCCGACGGCCTGCGGGGCGTCGCGAGGTGGCGGAGACCGTTGGTCTCTTGCCGGCGGGTAGGGTAGGTGGTTGTTTAGGTCCTAGGTTTTCTAGGTTCAGGGTTCCAGGTGGCGTCGTTGAGGCGGCGGCGGCGGCGTCGCGGTGGAATAAGTCCTCTCGGTCTCTTCCTCACCCCGTCAGCGTTCTGCTCCGGCGACGACGGCGAGCCCGTGGAGGTGGTACTCCCGGTGTGGAGTCCTTGTACCGGAGTCTTCGGTCGGCGGCCAATCTCTTCGGCGTTCGCCGAGGTAAGATGGTGTCGACCTTTTGTTGTCAAGGATGGAGAGGAAGCTGTGGGTTTGGTGGTGGATTGGAGGATGGATCGTGCTCGGTCTCCCCGTGGTGGCAGTCTTCATCACCAACGGCGAGCTCAGATCTAAGACCGAGGGTGCTCGGGGCGTGGCCCCGGCCGATGTGCGTTCACCGATGGCTCATCTCGTTCTTAGGGACGAGTGTCTACTTCGGCTCTTCACAAAGCCTTCGTGTGATGGGGCTCTCTCGGTTCTGGGGAAGATGGAGCCTGTTTGCGGCTGCTTTCGGCGGCGGTCGGCGGCGGTCGTTGCAGGCGACATGGACTAGTACTGGGTTCGAGGACTTGTTTGTAATTTCTATTTTTTCTAGATCCCTGTGTGCAAATAGGTCTGGACAGCTGTCCTCTGTATCCTACTGTGGCGTACCTTTATTTCTACGTGTCTTTATACGTTGTCCTTAACTTCAATACAGGTATGTTTTGATCAAAAAAAAAAAAAAAAAAAAAAAAAACCTTGAGCACAACTAAGATTTGCCGTGTCCGTACGTCCACGTCCATCTCTGCAAACCAATACCAAGATATGAACAAATCAAGCCTAAATCGATCGAAAGGGCACTAAACCAATTGCAATTCGCATAAGCAAAATAAACAAAAAGGCCACTTTTGGCAGCAAGAGAAGGTTACAAATTACCATCACTGCAGCGCCGGTGGCTGCACCACTGCACGGCGGCGACGTTCCGGCAGCCGAAGCTGCCACCAACGCCGGTAGAGGCGCCACAGGTGTCTTGGTCTTCACGCGGCGGGCGGGTTCGTTGGCGAGCTGGCAATGCAGCGTGCGCCCCTCGAACACGCGGTACGGCTCCTCGACCGCCTTCGCGGCGCCGGCCGCCTCCTGGAACACGAACAGCACGTACCCGCGGGACGCCCGGTGTCGGCGTCGAAGCCGAACGGCCCGCCCTCGAGCTCCCGAACCGCGCGAAGAACGCGTGCAGCCGCTTCGGTGCTGGCGTCCGGCGCGACGTTGGTCATGTATTACCCGCTGCCCGGCGCCCCAGCCCCCGCCAGACGGGTTGGGGCCGGCCGAGGCGAGCTGGACGGAGACGGGGAGGCCGGCGACTGTGACGACGCGGGGCCTCCCGAAGTGCTGCCGGGCGGCGCGGAGGCGAAGGACACGAAGCCGTACCCTTTGCAGCGCGCCGACCCGACCCCGAGGCGCGGTCCGCGACGGCGTGGCAGTCCGCGAGGAGCCCTAAGCGGGAGAAGGCCTCGGCGAGCGCGCCGCGCGTCGGCGTGGGCGGAGGCCGTGGACGGCGGGGCCGGCGGTGCGAGGGCGACGCTGCCGGGCGGGCGGCGCCGAGGCGGGCGCGCAGCGCTGGGTCGGCTGTGGCCGCCTCCGCGAGAATGGCGAGGAGCCAGGGCTTCGAGTAGGGATCGAGCAGGCAGCGAACAACGTCCGGAGTGGGAGGGCGGCGAAGGGTCGAATTCGGAGTCGGAGCCGGTGGCCGTGTTCGCGGGTGGAGATGGAGGGCTGGGAATGTGGATGGACGTTGTGGTGGTGCTCACCGAGTTCCTTGGCTGCCCTTCCCTTCTTCCTCTTCCCCATTGCGGGGGCTCCGGTCGGGTGGGTCGCCGCCGCCGGTCCACCTTCGTGTGGAACTTGCTACGCCCGCTCCTGGAGCCAAATTGCATCTACGTGCTTCATGGTCACCTCTCTACCCCCCTGATGAGGCTACCGATATGCAAGGCAAGGTGGCTCCGATTATTTTTTTTGAAAGGGGAGAGCATAATTATATTAAACAACGTGTCCGTGCGTTGCAACGGAAGACAAAACTATCAATGTAAAATATTCATGGAGGACATATTGAAACATCATGATCTATTTATGTTTTACCCTTTTTATAAAATTTAAAGGTTATAATTTATTTTAATGAGCATGAAATACATAATATAAATTTGTATTTTGTAATAAATCTATCTCTGCCAAAACAGAGACAGTCGCTCACTTCTGAAACAAATTGTCTGGGTGGTGTAGTTGGTCATCACGTTAGTCTCACACACTAAAGGTCCCCAGTTCGAACCTGGGCTCAGACATAAATTTTTTTTTTTCTCTGTTTTTCATTATCTTTCAATTTTTACTTCAGATTCTTTTTCCTTTTTAGTAAATCTTACAATTTTGTTTTTCAACATCTTTCAATCTTTAGTTCAGCTTCTTTACCTTTTTTTATCACCTTTCAGTTTTTAGTTTTTTTTTCTGTTTTTCATTATCTTTCAATTCTTAGTTCAGTTTGACTTTCCCCTTTTTTTTTTTTTACATCTTACAGTTTTGTTTTTCAACATCTTTCAATTTTTAGTTCAGTTTCTTTACTTGTTTTTTAGCACCTTTCAATTTTTAGTTTCCCCAGTATTACAACATTTCAGCTTCACAGAAGCATGTATTTTATGCTTTGTACAACAACATATGGACTACCCCTTTTCGAGCAGAAGAGTTTCAGTTACTTCAGATTCATGTTAAGTGTTAGATTGATTGTGCAAATCATTTCAGCACCTGGTTCAGTACTTCTTTCACACCCACCACCAATTTGGTTCATTCCCCCTTCACAGGTAAGTCAAAGTTCCATCCTGCAGATAGAGGCGGCCCTGTTCGGCTACGGAAGAGCTGGCTGCTGCCGGCTGGTCCGGCTGGTTCAGCAGCTGGTTGAACAGTGCCGGACAGAGAGAAGAACCAGCCGGTAGCCGAACACAGCCACCTCTTCAGTCCCCACTGATATATCGATTGCTCTGTAAGACCAATAGACCCATCAGGAGTTTAGATGAGTTGAGGACTGGATAGCGTGCATGGTTATTCCAGGGAAAACATACTTATCAAATGGCATGTCGATCTGAAGCTTAATGCACGCATCACAGATCACAAAATCAATTCAGATGGTAGTTCACAGAAAGATCAAACTAATCCATGCCGCCGCCGCACGCTCGCACGCTGTTGGTATTAATTAACTCATCACTTATTTTGGTAGTCACCTATCAATTACCTACACCTCTAGCAGTGTACTAGGTTGCCATCCCTGGCTATGGTGCCAAAGAATGTTTATTGGTACTATCTAGCATTATTACAAAAACAACACTAAATAGAGCTATATCATTTTATGTGACTAGAAAGAATATACAGATATATGCATGAAAAGAATCCGCAAGCGCACAGATAATTATACCATTATAGCATTTTACCTAGAGTATTACCAGGTTGTCGATTTATATTTATACCACTAGGAAGGTCAGGCAGAATATATTGATAACTTATACCATTAATGCAATAATAAACTATAACCTCACATCTACTCATAACAGGGATAAGTCATAGGATAAATATATATATTATAAGTATTGATCAAGCATCATATTAAGATAATAGATTCACTCAGAGCACTCTAACTACCATAATAACGCATTAGATCCGAATATTAGAGAAATAGTTCCTAGTGTCATTCTAGAACTACACATCAACGAACACTTCAATTAGTGCAAACACATCTAACAATCATTGTTAGGCTGCTATGATATCAAACATAAGGAGCATCAACTAAAGAAGGAAATTAAGACAACTGTCACCTTCCATCGCGACCGCGCTCTACAAACCTATGTGCGAAGGGTGGATTATAGAGGATTCAATGAAGCTATAAGTCACCTCCACGAGCTACCACGCGACTCGGCACATCAGGGGGCACTCGCAGATAAGCACAATATCTAGGCTCCATGCCTACATAATGCCTACCACTCACCCAGTATACATCTGGATGAACGCTATACGAGCATATATAAGAATTCAATAGCAGGGGACTAACTATACTAGACATGTAATCAAAGTAGACGATGAACATTGCAATCAAGAACATAAATAAATACTAATATTGCTAAGAACAAGGTAGTAATAATACAAAGAGTACAAGAACAAGTACCAAACTCCACGCTCGGGTAACAACACCGATCGGGGAACCCAAGCTAGATTAACTCAGCTTGACTTCCTCTAGATCTAATCTAACTAGGCTACTACTATAGAATAGAGAAACTCCGAGGAAATAGGGTTTCGACTGGGATGCTTGATCTCCAAATGACTTGATGGCTCCATAGAGGGGGGGGTCTAGCCCTATATTTATAGTCCCAAGGGATGCACGATATAGCCGTTGGATCAAACCGACTTAAGGGACGGCTGAGATGAACCCTCAATGGCGGTGGAGGAAGACTCCGGAAGGTGGGAGAGGGTTCCCCTCATGGGGGGCCGGCCGGCCCCACCTGGAAGTGCCTCGTGCTCCCCTTCGCTCCGGTGTATTCTGGATCCTTCTAGAGTTGTGTAGCGTATTCCTGAGTTGCAGATAATTTCAAGATATCTTTTGATAATTAAGTCCTTTTTCGCCGTTTTTTGGAATAGTCCCTGGAAATTGATAAATCATCAAAACTCGTGGAAATTGTCAGATAAAACCCTAGACTTCAAGATATTCATGTGTTTCTCGTGTCTATTGATCTATTAAATGTTGACGCTATCCACCGTCAACAACTCCCCCAGGTTTACCCTTTGCTAGTCCCTTAGCAAAACCTAGAGTTGGATCAGGAGTTGCTACAATGCTTTCACGCCTCAAAAGTACACATACTTTCAAACAGAAATTCTCCTCCGGATTAGACAAAACTGCTCTAACTTTCAAACTTACTCATTTTACCTGTAGCTATGGGGCTTTTTAACTTTCACATGGGTCTTGAGCAATTGAAAGATAGAACAATCAAGTCAAGAACTATGTCTCAAATTCTTCACTCAACCAATATTCTGGAGTTTTTGTAAGTTTTTAAAATAAAACTCAGAGCTTAATTATATGGCACCCTCAAGTCTCTTAATATATGGTATTTATGGATCTTTCTTGAGGCATTAATGTTGTCATGCCTTCCTATAAGTAATAATTATAGTGGAGCTCATAGGAGTGGCATTAAACAAGGATGAGCATACTTGCAATTCATATATTGTAAAGTCAAACAATGGATCCAAAGAGAGTCAAGTCATACAATTAAACCAAGATGTGTACGTGTATGAAATATAGTGGATAGGTGAATATATGATGGCTAAACCTAATTCTACTTTTGCTCTTTAAAAATAAATCTCTCCCTTGAACTTAGAACTTCCGCGGGAAAACATGGGCTATTTTTATTCTTTCTCTCTTTTCTCTTCTCTTTTTTTTTTTTTTTTTTTTAGGAGGCGGGCATCTAAGTACCCATTATTTTCATTGATTGGATGCTTGTCTATTTTTTTACTCCCTCTTTCTTTTTTTCAATAACTTTTCTTTTGCATAGCCACATGCATCCTTTGAATACTATATGATAATTGGAGAGATAGCAATAAGCACTTAGAGTATTTAAACAGGGGGTTGTCCTATGGGATATATTTTTGGGTGTTCACTCCTAGTGTAGGAGAAAAATATTTTTAAGGTGGATCTAGATGAAAGTGAAAAATAGTTACGTTTACTCCTAGAGTAGGGGTAATACATATGTGGGTGGAGTGTGTATGTGATCTTGATTTTAAAAGCATGACAAGACTCTCATAAGGTATACGACAAAGGTTGACTGAACTCAATGCAATGCAAGTAGCATAAATGAATAAAGGGTTTCCTATTCGAAATATATACCATATATGGCTTTGGTAGGAATTCAAACTTTGTCATACAAGAGCTCATCATGTAAGATTTTGAATTTTTAAAAGATAAATCTCTAGAACTTAGTATCGCTAGGAATAAGATAAATAGCAGCTTAGACTTTCTTATATCATATCCATCAATCACCTAGACTTAGCTCAAGCATATGCCTCCACAAGTTTCAGGTTCAAAGTAAATTCTTATATCAAAGCAGTCATATCCAAAACTCGGGAGAACTTAAGGTTAAAAACTAGGCACTTGAAAGGAATTACGGTAGAGCAACTATTCATTATTTCCAAGATAAGATTTTATTGTTTCTTAGTTTTTTATTTGACTTTTAACAAACTAGACAGACTTTTAAACACAATCTATAATCAAACCTTAATAAATAGCTAGAGTATCTTTATTTGGTTTTAATTATTATTCATCTTTTTATTTCTTTTAACTAATGGACTCACAAAAGACTCTATGGATGTGGACCTTCATGTGCCCACATATTTTTGTATTTTATGACTATAAGATAGACTCGATAATTGTATAGGTATACTTACCTGATAACTAGGGGATGCACTCCCCAAGCTGAATGTTGTCATAGTTGAGTGTTGAAGCCGAAGTGGTCCTCACAGAGGAACTCATGCTTATAAGAGCAAGTGTTGCTAGGAATATTTCAATCTCATCACCCAAGAAGTTACTTCCTCCACACAGAGGTTAACTATGTGTCGAAAAGGTGTACTTCGAGTGGTAAAGATGAAGCTACCTAGGTGAGCTAGCTCTCGGAGTCATCCTGCATAAATCTCTCACAAAACACCAAAACTCGTGGAATGGTATTAGGATAAAAATTTAATGATTAGCCATTTTAGAGGATTGGGTTGTGGAGGTTTCAAAAGTATTTTTATGGTAGCAAGTATCGCAGCAGGATGCTTAATTAATATTTTTAGAGTTTTGGATTTATATGCAAAAAGTACAAATGCATGATATATATCTTTTTATTTATTTGTTAGGCCACCACAGTGAGCACTCCCACAGCTTTTATACCACAAGAGTTTCACATGGGGCTTTAAGTTTTTAGGATGAATGCAGCCTAATGCACATCTATTTATTTTTGTTATTTTCTATGCAATACTAATATAGAAAATTAAACATGCTAAAGAGAGAATAAATCATGCAATGCAAGAAAGTAGATATAGATAACTACCGATGTTACCTCACGGTGAGGGTTCGATGTTTAGAGTCCTTCGAACTGGACTCCTTGCAGTGGTTCATTGATCAGGTGCTTCAGTTTGCTCTTTGAAGATAAGGATTAAGGTGGTGCCTCCACTAGTGGCGCTTCCAATGGTGGTCCCACCTTCTTTCTTTCTTTTTGTTAGCATCTCGAAATCGATCTTATGCGCCTTATTGTCATTGGTCGAGAACTTTCACTTGTAGAATTTAGAGGAATCTCCCCACACTGTGCTCAAAGTGTGTTCTGCTCATAAAGACAAGGTAGAGATCAAGTGCATGGGCTCTGTTGGTGAAAAAACACCAACAGAACCAGCGATTTATTCATTCTTCTCTAACCTTACGCACAATAAGATTGATGTTGTTCGCATTGTTAAGTTATAACATGGGTGAGAAGATCAAAAGTATAAATATGATATTTAAGCTTAGGAGTGGGGTTGCTTAACTTATGGAAGGATTGTTCATCTTTATAAGTTATCAAGATTACATGATGACTATCATTTCCCAAAAATAAGATATAAAATCTTTTAGCTCTTTAGGTTAAGACTAAGATCAAGAGAATGGTGCTATGATGTGTTTTTCAAGATCAAGAGGAAATGATGACCATTTACCTTAAGATGTTACCTTTATTAATAGAGTGTGATGACACCATGTGGTAAAGGATAGATGAATTTCATTGGTCTTTTCCTTCCTTTCATCTTGAGTTGTTCATTAGCATCTTGTCTCATATATTATATTTCTTCTCACTCTTCTAGCCTTCTACTTCTCTCATCATTTCTTCTCTGCAAGGGATTAGTAGACAACACATACCCGAAGGAATATAATAGTTAAAGTAAGGATAGTATTTGCCAAGTAGTTAATGATTCACCATTGCTTCAACTCTTTTTTTAATAAGGTTGAGGTGAAGATATTACTTTGAAGAATACCTCTAACCTTGATTTGATTCTATGAATAGTCTCCTAATATGATTCATTTTTATATATGATAGGGTAGTCTATATATAAAACAAAATTCTTATACAAGCATGCTTTGATCTCATAGTTATATTTAAGTAATATTCTAAAGCATATTCATAATAGAACAAGGAAGTTTAAAAGCCTAAAAACTCAAATAGAACCAAGAATATGTATGGTGAACCAAAGGATCATTTTATTTGTTTAAACTTTTAGCATATTAAGCATGGCATAAGGTAAAGATAAATTAGCAACATGGTATAATATATTGAATATAGTTTAATGTTGCATGAGGCTTAGATAAACATACCTTATGTCTTTATCCTTTCTTCTTTAAAAGTGTGAAATTACCTAGAGAAGAAGGGTTGTCCGATTCATCTGTTGGTGATAGCTTGTGGTCCTTCGAGAAGGGCCTTCCTTCTATTAGCTTAGCCTTTTCATCTTTTGATGGAAATACGAACAATTGCATGCTCTTCATCAACCTTTTCTTGATCTTGATTGTTTCATGGTTGATGAGCTGGGGTCTGCTGGAGATGCAAACTTAAGTTCCACTCTGGTTGTCTTTATCTTCTATCGGCATGGCGATGAGTGGTTCTTCTTTGTGAGTGATACGCCAGCTATCTTGATGGTTATTGAGGGAACTTCTTTAATGTCCTTGTAAAAACTTTATCTCCAATAGTTTATCTGTGTGTCTGCTATGATCATGGTCATCCATGGCCTTACTAGACATCATTATTGCCGACATACAAAATAGTGTCTTCGAAGGTGATGAGAAAAATAGGACACTCATTGATTGATATGAAGTGAATTACTCCTTGCTTCTCATCATCCACCTAGCTTGAGTCCCGAAAAGGCTCAATGCTAGGTTGCCTTTGACATTACTCATGATCAGTTGATTTGTTTCTTTCCTGTAAAATGTTAATAGAAACATACCCGAGGGAATATAGTAAATTTGAAATACGAGTTTTGTTGCCCATACTTTTTGCAACTCTATACTAACCAGATGATGTAGAGTTTAAGATTGTTTAGCATAGATTATTTCTATCATGTTTTATATTGTTGCTGCATTCTAGCATGGCTCAAGGCAAAGATAACTTGCAACAAAGATAATTGAATAAACATTAATAGCTCTTCTTTGTGCAGAGTCATTACCTACCTTGATTTATCTCATATGTGAATTCCTTTCTTGACTTACCCAAATTAAATTTGAAAATTCTCCTGCAGGGGTTAGTCCAACGAAATAACCAGTATCTACTAAATGTACTGTCGGCTCAAAAATCAATCTAGACTCATGTCCAATTTAATTCAGGAAAGGATTTTAACCTAAGCACCTTGCTTAATTCAAAAACCTTTTAGAAGTAAGATCAAAACACCTTGTGATTTAAAAATTAAACCAAACACCATGTCTACTTTAACTTAGGAAAACGATCAATGCCCAATTAAAAGGTGTATGAGGATACTTCTAAACCTAAGCATACTATAGCAAATACAAGTAGCATGAAAGCATTATAGAAGTTTATTCAAGTAGAGATGAAAGAGCATGATCATGGTGAGTTTTTTTTATTAGTATTATTATTTATAAGAATGCAAGTGGGATGGATATATGAATGGAACTAAACATGTTATGGATGAATAACTTTAAACTAAATGAGATGAATGTTTGGATTATGAAAAGTAAACATGCAGTGAAATGCAAAGGATAACTACTCATCAAATTTAAAGTCCACGAGCAAGACTTTCTCACCTTTATATGATCACACTTACCATGACTCACATGATGGAATTTGTGAGTGATGCAACATCTTTATTCCCGTCACTTGAGATATGAATTGAATTCTTATGACGTTGACCTCTTTCTCTGATCTTGGATTAAATGTGTTTCTTCTTTTCTTGGGGAGCTTACCGGAAGGTCATAAACTGGTGATGAGGACATCACTCCTTCAGATACACTCAATGATCCTCCGCTGAATATTCAAGGTCCAATCACAAGAGCTCACGCGCGACAATTAAATTTACAGGTGAGCTCGTCCCTAAGCCACTCTTTATATGATTTGGAGAATATATTACTACCTAATGATTATATTATGATTAGGAATCATGGAGAGGACCGGGAGATACATAGAAGAGGGCTTGGAGGCGTTGAAGGCCAGCAAGGGCGCTCAAGTCAAGGTGGAGGCCTAGACCAAGTCGACTTCGAATCCGTTTCGGAGTCCAGAAGCAGTCTGTACTAATTTAGATGCCCAGGATGCGTCCGAACTCGGAATTGGACGTTCTTAGACTCTAAAGAAAGATAACGAGAAGAGCTTTCCAATGAGTCTTGTTGGAGGCCCAAATTCATCCGGAGTCATCGGGAATCGTCCGAACAAGTTGACGTCCAGAATCTGCCCCGACGCTGCGACGTCGTATTTTGGTCTATGGGCCTTGTATCGTGTTGGAACCCATTAGGGGTGCGTCTAGGGGGTCTTGCACGACCTTAGACTCTTTATAATCAGTAGCCATCCCCTAAGTTAGGGTTTGGGTTTTGCTTAAGATTAATCTGTCCATTGACAGTCGCCGTTCATCGGTTTGTGGAACCCCAACTTGAGAACTTAATCATTCATCTGCAGTTTGTCCCAACTTTCTGAGCTGTGTTCTTTTGAGTTCTTGCTTGTGTTCTTCGTTTCGCAGGCACGGATTAGCCTTCTTGGCGAGGTCAACCGGTTGGTGACACGGTTGATAACCTGAGGAATCGTGGTGCTAAGGTTGCAGGGTTTGGGTCTTTTGATCTGAAGCCGGATCGGTGTGTCGCGTTCCACTCAAAACGAGAGTTATCCAGGACCTAACGGAAGATCGGGAATCACGTCCCCATCAAGTGGTATTCAGAGCTTAAGGTATACCGTCAGGTTCGAAATTATCCCTTAGTTCGTGTTTATTTTTCATCCCATAGTCCACAGCCATATTTGTTTTCTGTCCTACAACCTCTCCGCGCCATAGCCTTTGCATATTTCGGTTTCAGATTTCGTAGTGTTGACTTTGTGTCCAGGTCGAGATCTTGTTGCTGGTTAGGTTGTGTTAGAGTTCATTGTGTGAGTTTTTGTCAATCGTATCTACCCTATCCACTACCCCAAACACAAGTCGAAGCCACCACGTTACTCGACTTGCCCCCGCTAGCCGCCTTGTGTGATCTCTCGCCCGCGCTAACCCTAGATAGGTTACCAGCCGCTGTTATTTCGCCTGCATCGCAGCTCTCCTTACATCATTTGGTGACTACCTGTGATCGGTGTTGGAGTTTAGGGACGCTTTGCCCTAACTGCCGCCGCCGTGTTGTGCCTTTCGGAAAACATAACTTGAGGTACCTTCCTTAAAATAGGCATAACTTTTCGCTCGGTTATCGAAAAAATCTAAAAAAAATTGAGCAGATTCTTGACACCATTTGGAGGTGACCCAAACTATGGCCTGTTTGGTTTCGTTAAAATTGCCAAAAAAATTCAGGAAAATAAAGAAAAAAAATTGTCAAGGGTTCTGCACGCTTTTCAGAGAACGTGCTGAATTTCTGTAGACCATATTTCATCTCATTTGGAGGTACCAATTTTTGTGGTTACATCTTTTGTGATCCTTGTTCAGAGAAAAATATAAAAAAAATAGTGAAAAATAAAAAAATTTGATTTCTACTAGTGCCTTTTGAGAAAATCCGGGGAAAATTCAGAAAAAGGAAAGATCCGAGCCCTCGGCAGAGTCAGCATGTGCTCTCTAGTGTGTTTACCTGCTTTGTCATCCATCATATTTGTTCATCATATTTGTTTCTCCTCACACATCTGGGACTTGCAGCACTAGACACCAGCAACGAGAAGGAGTACTTAGGACTATAATTCAGCATTACTATCTGTTACTGACTTGTGTGCCAGATATACATATTACTCTCCTTTTTGTGCCTTCCAAGCTCCACATATTCTTCAGATCAGTACAGAAAAAGGACCCTTGCAATCGCGGTGTCACATCTCCACAGGTATCACAACCGTCCACCGTGTGTTACCATCCGCTGCTTGCAATTGTAAGAACGTCGGTAAGAACTTGGTAAGACGTCTAGTGAGGGTGTGATTCCACCAAGTAACCCATAAATAGTTGTTAGGGATTTTCTTTGACAACTAACCATGCCAGACGACGTTCCTGTATTGTCTAGTCAGTTGCAGGAATTCAAGGATATGATGCTTCAGCAGATGGAAAAGCTAGTGAAGGAAGTTAAAGAACTCAACTACTCTTTTGAGGGTGTGGACAAGCGCCTGTCCACACTGTCAGGGAAGGTTCAAGAGCTCGAGACCAATGCCAACGAGGATTTTGATTTCGGCCAAGTGCTTGAGGAAGATAAAGTCTACAAACCTGATGGTAGTCTTGATGAAAGGTCCACAAATGAGAATAAACTGCGTCGACGGCTAGAATTTAACAAAACCGGTATGGGTGGAGGATCTCGAGGGCGACGCAATGAAGGTAAAGATGATCCTTTTACTAAGGTAAAATTTACCATACCTCCTTTTTATGGCAAATATGACGCTGAGGAGTATCTTGATTGGGAGATGACAGTAGAACAAAAATTTGAGTCCCATGGAGTGCCTGGTTGCTATAAGGTTAGACATGCCACTAGTGAATTTAAAGATTTTGCTGTAATCTGGTGGCAAACTTTAGATCCAAAACCTTTATCATGGGACGGGTTAAAAACAGCAATGCGTGATAGATTTGTTCCTCCTTCTTACAAACGTGATTTACGAAAAAAATTGCAACGTTTAGAGCAGGGAGATATGTCTGTTCAAGAATATTTTGCTGAGCTTCAAAAGGGTATGCTGCGTTGTGGGATAGAGGAGGATTCTGAGGATAAAATTTGTCGTTTTTATGGTGGTATGAGACGTAAAATTTAGGATATCGTTGATTATAAAGATTTTAATACTACCAACCAGTTGTTCCAGCTTGCTATGCTTGCAGAGAAAGAATTGCGAGGGGCGACAACAAATTCGAAGGGTAGAAACTACAACAACCCCTTCACGCCCAAGACGACAATGTTTCAGGCCCCAAATCTTCGGGAGCATCTCCAACAACTCCGGCGAGCGCGCGAACAACTCCATCCGCGTCTTCTCCTTTAGCCGCCGGTAAAATCTCGTTTGCGTGAACCGCCCAAGAGTGCTTCTTCGATAGCTTCCACCGGACGCTCTTCATCCA
Source organism: Chrysopogon serrulatus (assembly GCA_015844335.1). Lineage (NCBI taxonomy): Eukaryota > Viridiplantae > Streptophyta > Magnoliopsida > Poales > Poaceae > Chrysopogon > Chrysopogon serrulatus. The sequence continues at coordinate 758,287 of JADLZL010001941.1, read as the reverse complement.
TTCAATGCCATCGCTGCCATGGGATTGGTCATGTCGCCGTGGACCTGCCCTAGCAAGCGGACATATATTGCTACGTAAGATGGAGGCTATGTGAGCACTTCCGATGTGGAGGATGAAATTGAAGAACAGCCCACCTCCTCCGAAGCGAGAATTGTCTTTGAGCACTCAAGATGCTTTGTCAGCAGCGCACAATCATTGTGCAGCGGGTTCTTAGTACACAGTTGGAGAAGGGAGAACAGTTCCAGCGCCACAATTTGTTTCAGACTCTATTCGTCATCAAGGACCGGCGTGCACGGGTCATCATTGATGGAGGGAGCAGCAACAATCTGGTGAGTTCTGATTTAGTACAGAAGCTTGAATTGCCAACTCGTCCACATCGACATCCTTACCATATTCAGTGGCTAAACGACTCAGGTAAGGCCAAGGTAACAGAAACAGCACGCGTACACTTCTCCCTTGGTACATATTCTGATTTTGTAGATTGTGATGTGGTCCCTATGCAAGCTTGTTCTCTCTTATTGGGTAGGCCTTGGGAATTTGATAATGATGCGATCCACCATGGAAGAAGTAATAAATATACCTTTATGCACAAGGGTAAAAATATTACTTTGGTACCTATGACCCCTCGCTCAAATTGTTCTAGCCGATAGAGAGCGAGTTGCTGAAAATGAAAATAAACAAGCCTCTACACCTGATAAGCACAAGTAGCTAAATTAAAACATCCTGTTATGCTTGCAAATAAATCGATCTTGCTCAAATCGATGATATATGTTATGCTTTGGTATGCAAAGATGCTTTATTTTCAATTGATGATATAGCTAGCGCTTTGCCACCCTCTCGTCACTAACCTTTTGCGGGAGTACGAGGACATTTTTCCTCGCCGAGGTACCTCCAGGACTTCCACCCATTCGAGGGATCGAGCACCGGATTGACTTAATTCCCGGAGCGAGTCTACCAAACCGAGCTGCTTATCGTGCCAATCCCGAGGAGACTAAGGAGATTCAGCGCCAAGTCCAAGATCTTTTGGACCGCTGGTATGTACGTGAGAGCCTTAGTCCTTGTGTTGTTCCATCATTTTGGTTCCTAAGAAAGATGGTTCTTGGCGTATGTGTGTTGATTGTAGAGCCATTAATAATATTACTATTAGATATCGTCACCCTATTCCTAGGCTTGATGACATGCTTGATGAGTTCTGTGGCTCTGTAATTTTCACAAAGATTGACTTGCGTAGTGGCTACCACCAAATTAGAATGAAACTTGGCGATGAATGGAAAACGGCTTTTTTTAAAACTAAATTCGGGTTGTATGAGTGGTTAGTAATGCCTTTCGGTTTGACTAATGCACCTAGTACTTTCATGCGCTTAATGAATGAGGTTTTAAGAGCTTTCATTGGTCGATTTGTGGTAGTTTACTTTGATGATATACTGATTTTCAGCAAGTCTTTGGATGAACATATGGAACACTTACGTGCTGTTTTTAATGCTTTGCGCGATGCACGTTTATTTGGTAACCTTGAGAAGTGCATCTTCTGTGCGGATCGAGTCTCTTTTTCTTGGCTATGTTGTTACTCCACAGGGGAATTCAAGTGGATGAGACGAAAATTGAAGCCATAAGGAGTTGGCCACTTTGCCTACAAGCATCACACCGCAATGAGAAGTTTTCTTGGTCTTGCAGGTTTCTATCGTCGCTTTGTCAAGGATTTCAGCGCCCTTGCTGCCCCATTGCATGAGTTGACAAAGAAAGGTGTGGTGTTTCATTGGGGTAAGGCACAAGAGGCGTCCTTTGACACTTTGAAGGACAAGCTTACACACGCGCCATTGCTGCAACTTCCTAATTTTGGTAAGACTTTTGAGCTCGAATGTGATGCTAGTGGAGTTGGCATTGGAGGTGTTTTGATGCAAGAAGGTAAGCCTGTTGCATACTTTAGCGAAAAATTGCATGGTCCTGTTCTTAATTACTCTACGTATGATAAAGAATTGTATGCACTTGTACGTTCTTTAGAGACGTGGCGTCATTATTTGTGGCCTAAAGAATTTGTTATACATTCAGATCATGAATCGCTTAAGTATCTTCGTTCTCAAAATAATCTGAATCGTAGGCATGCTAAGTGGGTTGAATTTATTGAATCTTTTCCTTATATTATTAAACATAAGAAGGAAAAGGATAATGTGATTGCTGATGCCTTGTCTCGACGCTATGCTTTCTTGTCCCAACTTGATTGTAGAATTTTTGGACTTGAATCAATAAAAGAACAATATTTGCTTGATCCTTCTTTTAAAGATGTGCTGCTGAATTGTAAAGAGGGACGTACTTGGAACAAGTTTGTGATCAATGATGGTTTTGTGTTTAGAGCTAACCGTCTATGCATTCCAGTTGGTTCCGTTCGTCTCATGTTGTTGCAGGAAGCACATGGAGGAGGTTTGATGGGACATTTTGGTGCTAAAAAGACGGAGGATATGCTGGCCACACACTTCTCTTGGCCAAGGATGAGGAGAGATGTTGAGCGGTTCGTGGCACGCTGCCCCACATGTCAAAAAGCTAAGTCTCGCTTGAATCCACATGGTTTGTACATGCCTCTTCCTGTTCCTTCTATTCCTTGGGTGGATATTTCGATGGACTTTGTTTTAGGATTGCCTAGAACTAAGAGGGGGAGGGATAGCATTTTTGTTGTTGTGGATCGATTTTCTAAGATGGCTCATTTTATACCTTGTCATAAAAGTGATGATGCTGTTCTTATTGCTGACCTCTTTTTCAAAGAGATTGTTCGCTTGCATGGTATGCCTTGTACTATTGTTTCAGATCGCGATGCAAAATTCTTGAGTCATTTTTGGCGCACTCTTTGGAATAAGTTGGGTACGAAATTGTTGTTTTCTACAACTCGTCACCCACAAACTGATGGCCAAACAGAGGTAGTAAACCGCACTTTGGGTACCATGTTGAGAGCTATTTTGAAGAAAAATTTAAAGATGTGGGAGGAATGTTTGCCTCATGTAGAGTTTGCTTACAATCGGGCGATACATTCTACTACTAAGGTAAGTCCTTTTCAGGTGGTGTATGGTTTTAACCCTCGTGCTCCCATTGATCTTTTGCCTTTACCTACCACTGAAAGAACACATAGTGATGCTAGTGCACGTGCTGAATTTATTCGCAAGTTGCATGAAACAACTAAAGAAAATATCGAAAAGATGAATGAAAAGTATAGAACTGCTGGAAGTGAAGGTAGGAAAGAAATTAAACTTGAACCACATTTATTTGGTATGGTTACATTTGAGAAAGGATAGGTTTCTAGAGCTGCGTAAGTCTAAATTAATGTCAAGAGCTGCTGGTCCTTATAAAGTAATTGAGAAAATAAATGATAATGCATACAAACTTGAGTTGCCACCCGAGTTCGGGTTAGTCCTTCTTTAACATTGCAGATTTGACACCATACTTGGGAGAAGAAGATGAGCTTGAGTCGAGGACGACTCGATTCAAGAGGGGGAGGATGATGAGGACATCACTCCTTCAGATACACTCAATGATCCTCCGCTGAATATTCAAGGTCCAATCACAAGAGCTCGCGCATTAAATTAAATTTACAGTGAGCTCGTTCCTAAGCCACTCTTTATATGATTTGGAGAATATATTACTACCTAATGATTATATTATGATTAGGAATCATGGAGAGGACCGGGAGATACATAGAAGAGGGCTTGGAGGCGTTGAAGGCCAGCAAGGGCGCTCAAGTCAAGGTGGAGGCCTAGACCAAGTTGACTTCGAATCTGTTTCGGAGTCCAGGAGCAGTCTGTACTAATTTGGACGCCCAGGATGCGTCCGGACTCGGAATTGGACGTTCTTAGACTCTAAAGAAATATAATGAGAAGAGCTTTCCAATGAGTCTTGTTGGAGGCCCAAATTCATCCGGAGTCATCGGGAATCGTCCGAACAAGTTGATGTCTAGACTGCGACGTCGTATTTTGGTCTATGGGCCTTGTATCGTGTTGGAACCCATTAGGGGTGCGTCTAGGGGGTCTTGCACGACCTTAGACTCTTTATAATCAGTAGCCATCGCCCAAGTTAGGGTTTGGGTTTTGCTTAAGATTAATCTGTCCATTGACAGTCGCCGTTCATCGGTTTGTGGAACCCCAACTTGAGAACTTAATCATTCATCTGCAGTTTGTCCCAACTTTCTGAGCTGTGTTCTTTCGAGTTCTTGCTTGTGTTCTTCGTTTCGCAGGCACGGATTAGCCTTCTTGGCGAGGTCAACCGGTTGGTGACACGGTTGATAACTTGAGGAATCGTGGTGCTAAGGTTGCAGGGTTTGGGTCTTTTGATCTGAAGCAGGATCGGTGTGTCGCGTTCCACTCAAAACGAGAGTTATCCAGGACCTAACGGAAGATCGGGAATCACGTCCCCATCAACTGGTCTTTCATTACCCTGCATAAGATATTGAACTAGACAAAACAAGGATAATCCTGCTTGAGCAGGGGTTAATGGTTATCTCTATCACATCAAATGGTAAAAGTGAATTAATAGTTGTAATTGCCAAGCTACCTTCCTCGGCAACGGCGCCAAAAATGCTTGTTGGTATTAATTAACTCGTAACTTGTTTTGGTAGTCACCTATCAATTACCTACACCTCTAGCAAAGTGTACTAGGTTGTCATCCCTAGCTATGGTGCCAAAGAATGTTTATTGGTACTATCTGGCATTATTACAAGAACAACACTAAATAGATCTATATCATTTTATGTGACTAGAAAGAATATACAGATATATGCATGAAAAGAATCCACAAGCGCACAGATAATTATACTATTGTAGCATTTTACCTAGAGTATTACCAGGTTGTCGATTTATATTTATACCACTGGGAAGGTCAGACAGAATATATTGATAACTTAAACCATTAATGCAACAGTAAACCATAACCTCACATCTACTCATAACAGGGATAAGTCATAGGATAAATATATATATTATAAGCATTGATCAAGCATCATATTAAGATAATAGATTCACTCAGAGCACTCTAAATACCATAATAATGCATTAGATCCGAATATTAGAGAAATAGTTCCTAGTGTCATTCTATAACTACACATCAACGAACACTTCAATTAGTGCAAACACATCTAACAATCATTGTTAGGCTGCTATGATATCAAACATAAGGAGCATCAACTAAAGAAGAAAATTAAGACAACTGTCACCTTCCATCGCGACCGCGCTCTACAAACCTATGTGCGAAGGGTGGATTATAGAGGATTCAATGAAGCTATAAGTCACCTCCACGAGCTACCACGCGACTTGGCACATCAGGGGGCACTCGCAGATAAGCATAATATCTAGGCTCCATGCCTACATAATGCATACCACTCACCCTGTATACATCTGGATGAACGCTATACGAGCATATATAAGAATTCAATAGCAGGGGACTAACTATACTAGACATGTAATCAAAGTAGACGATGAACATTGCAATCAAGAACATAAATAAATACTAATATTGCTAAGAACAAGGTAGTAATAATACAAAGAGTACAAGAACAGTACCAAACTCCACGCTCCTGGCAACACCGATCGGGAACCCAAGCTAGATTAACTCAGCTTGACTTCCTCTAGATCTAATCTAACTAGGCTACTACTATAGAATAGAGAAACTCTGAGGAAATAGGGTTTCTGACTCTGGATGCTTGATCTCCAAATGACTTGATGGCTCCATAGAGGGGGGGTCTAGCCCTATATTTATAGTCCGGTGGGATGCACGATAGCCGTTGGATCAAACCGACTTAAGGGACGGCTGAGATGAACCCTCAATGGCGGTGGAGGAAGACTCCGGAAGGTGGGAGAGGGTTCCCCTCATGGGGGGCCGGCCGGCCTGACAGGTGGGGCCGGCCGGCCTCACCTGGAAGTGCCTCGTGCTCCCCTTCGCTCCGGTGTATTCTGGATCCTTCTAGAGTTGTGTAGCGTATTCTTGAGTTGCAGATAATTCCAAGATGTCTTTTGATAATTAAGTTCTTTTTCACCGTTTTCTGGAATAGTCCCTGGAAATTGATAAATCACCAAAACTCATGGAAATTGTCAGATAAAACCCTAGACTTCTAGATATTCATGTGTTTCTCGTGTCTATTGATCTATTAAATGTTGACGCTATCCACAGTCAACACACGCTCCTGCCCCGCGCCGCACCGCCGCCGCCTTTGTCTTTGGCGCCAGCGCTGAAGCCGCTTCCAAGCCCGTGCTGCGCGTGCTACCTGCAGCCCCCCGCACAAGGCACGTCACCAGCGCGCCGCCGACGCACGGTCGCGTCGCCTCCACCCCCACCACCGAGGAAGCCGATGCCCGGCTCCAAGATCTGCCGCCGCCCGCCACGATGTGAACTCTGGGTCGTAGATGTTGCTCGCCGGCCGGCCGCAGGGAGGCTCCGCGCCGCCGAAAAGCTGTCAGTGGGCGAGGAGCTCCATCAAGCGGTGGTCCTCCTGCCTCGCCACCGACGCTAGACCCAACCCCGACCATCCTCATCATGCCTGGCCCACCGCCGCCGGAAGCCTCCGCTACGCCCCCTGCTGCGGCTCCCCCAACGGCATCCACCACTTGGAGCTTGGTTCCAGCATCCATTTGGCGCTCGATTCTGACGATGAGGATGTGGATGAGGTCCTATTGGTGGACTCGCCACCACTTCTTCCTCGTCCTAGTGGATCTCAGGTGCATCCATCGTTGCCGCCTCTCTACGCATCGCCGCTGGAGCAGTCACCTCCTAGCTGCTGTGACTCCAGCCACCGGCGCTCCATCTCCTACTCGTGGACAGCTGATCCACACAACTCTGTGGACACTCCACCGCCACCGCCGCCGCTCAATCAGCGTCGGCCAGAGCCTGACGACAACCTAGTAGTGCCACCGACGCCTGAGTCAGAGCCCAGGATAGTGCCACCAACGCCTGAGTCAGAGCCCAAGACAAGCTTTACCTACGCCGATATCCTGAAGCATTCTTCCTCGGGCAAAAATCATCACCTGCAAGCACAGTATCGTAGGCTTAAATCAATTATCATAGATCCTGCTCATCGAGAAGTTCCTCGTCATCGTGCAGGTTTTTGAGTTCGCTTCGCTGACAGCCCTTCGTGCTTTGCATCTTCGAGCCTTGATTCGTCTAAGAAAACCCGGTGGAGAGAGGTTGAATATCCACGGGAGGAGCTGCAGCACTCGCCAACCCATCCCAGTAGCAAAGATGGGAGCACGACTCATCTCTCTCCCTGCATTCGGAAGATCATTGAAGGCCGCTGCTTCATTTGCCTTGCACGAGGCCACTGGGCTGCGGCTTGCCGACATCCCATCACGTGCTTTCGGTGCCACCGCTTGCATTGGGCCATCACGAGCGGGATTGTCATCAGCGTCAACAGCATCCCCGTCAATCAGCTATGCCTTGTCGTCCACCTCTGCCGCAATGTCTTCCTCGAGAGGAACAATCATCAGGTCACCAGTATGATCGTCATACCGAGTGTCTACACCTAGGGAGCGATGAGCACTCACTTCAGCATTCCTTTACCGAACATGCTAATTATTTTCAGCAAGAAATCAAGAAGATGCTTGACGCAGAGATACAAAGCTTGCATAGTGAGTTCTCCTTGCTGTTCAGTGCACAGTTGCAAAAGTTGCAAGAGTCCAACGAAAAATGGATAAAGCTCGCGGAGAATCTTGTGGTTCAGATACATGCCATGACAGAAAAGTTGAAGATAGCTATGATGTTGAATCAAGATGGGTCAGGCGTGAACCAGGTGATGAGAACCGATATACAAGCACATGATGACATGCTTAAGCAGTTGCATGACACGTCTCTCCATCTCAAACTTGCCATGAGTAAAGCTGTGGCCACATCACCGAGCCAGGAACCAAGGAGTTGGGGGAGACCAACTACATAGGCCCAAGGAGATTGCCCCTAGTGGCTCCCCTGTAAAAGTGGCGGCAACATTCAGCAAGATAAGTTCTTCTTCGTCTAACAGGTCAACAATACCGGAGGTTACAATCCAAGATTTCGAAGATGTGCTTCTCCAAATTGAGAATGCTGTAGCTAAGGATCCCCCATTGGATTCTGTTTTATGTTGCTCACCTACTCATGCTGCGGTGGGGAATCTGACTCACTTCTAGTCTCCCCGGCATCAAGAAAAGATGAACCCTCCTGTCCTGCTAAACAATCAGGGATGCCGACAGCAGGGTCGTCAGCTCAAATGCTATGGCTAGAGACTGTTGACTCTACCTCCCTAAGACAGGAGATCGATGCATCGTCCCATGTGCTAACATGCCATCAGCTCGAGGATATAGAACCGACAAAGGCGACCTTGGAGGGAACGACGAAGTTCAAGTTGAGGCGGTGTCGTTTTTGCCTGGGTTGTGTGTACACAAGGCGTCCGCGTTGCGGATCTGGTTTTGGGGTTACTGATGGTGCCGAGCCTTGCATGGACATTGGTAGACAGGGACACACTTCGCCACCTTCGCCAGAGGTTGGTGGTCAGAATGCACATGAGGTAGCGCTGGCAAACTTCATCCAATCAATAACCAAGCTTGTCCAACAACCCCTGCTTTCTCCACTACAACATGGCCTAGTGAAGCCACGTAAGGAAAAGAAGAGACCGAGCAAGCTGTCCCAAAGCGGGCGCTGCCTAGCGACCATTGCTTGGCCGCGGTGATGTGCAAAGCAAAGCAAGGCAAGTGCTCATGAAGCGGCTGGGCGTCACACAGGAAGAAGGTGAAACTATGGAGACGACCTTGCAGCGCTATGTCAACCTCTTCAAAGGTGCAATGTCCGACCTTGTCATAAAGGCGCTGGTGGCACTTGGCGGCCTCGACGAACCAGCCATGTTGGAGCAGATATCACTTAATGTCTCCCTTGCACCGTATGTGTTCAGGACTCATTCATGCCATGCTAGACCGAGCTGTTATAGAGAGGACTATATGACGGCGGAAGGAATGATTCGGTACATGATCTTGTCGGTGATACCGGATGATGGGAGGTGTCAGGGCATTTGGTTGTTGTTCACCATGCGAAACCGTAGCTGCTTTTCGATGCTTGTGTTCAGCTTGGTAATGAGGGTGCGTGGTGGGCTTTTGTCGATTTGTGTGTTACCTCTGTGTGTTAGTCATCAGGGTTGGTGTTGGGGTTTTTCTGTATTTTAATTTGTGACTTTGTAAGGTTTTTAGGCCTGGTTTCCCTTATAAACTAGGCCAACTCTATCCTTCTTAATTGAAAGGCAGAGCTCCCCGCCATTACGCTTCAAAAAAAAAAAAAAGAAAAGGTCATATATTCTAATATTCCATTTGGTTCAGGAAGATGCAACTAATAAATTACATGGACAATAAAAGCATCCCAGCCATAAGATGATTGCATTATAATATAAGCATGCCATAGTTCCACATGGAATAATAGATAGTATATTTCTAATTAACATCCAACACGCTTCAGATCAGACTGATACCCTAGGAAGTTGTAGTCACTACCCTCAAGTAACAGGCTGACAAGATTTAGATCACAATCTCGGTGATAAGCACCAATCAAAGAATTTAGCGCATGGCAATCTCAGTGACAGCTTGACTTCAGACCTGAGGGAAGAGCCATGTTGCAGGTGAAAAGCCACGCTTCAAATGCACACTTGGTACAAAGGGCGAGACAGTGCCATCTCTCATGTCATATACCTTGCAAGAATCGAGGCGTAGCCCCCCCTCTTCGTAACAATCATGATCCTCATCATCTCTCTCCAGAAGATAATGCGGTCCCCGGCATCTCCTCCGGAGGGACCGTGGTCATCGCCAATGGTCGTCACCTTGGTCCACTTCGACTGCTGGAAGCCCGCCATGAACATCTCAAACTCGAACCGCCCGGATGGGATAAACATGCCTGCCACTAACTGCCTGGGTCCTAACCTCCTGTTGCCATGTCTTCTTGTGCACCATCAGCAACGTGCCATGTGATTCGAATTCGACCAGGTAGAGCATCTTCTGGTGTTCATTTAGGATCATGTTCCTAATTGAAGGACAAGGAATCAGGACGCCGTTGATTACCCGCCGAACTTGAAAAATCCATGGAGCTCCTGTTCCAGGGTCCACACTGATGTCCATTGCGAAAAGGCTACGGTGCTTCTCTTTGAGGATATAGAGCTTTCCTTGGTGGAATGCCATATCATCGACAGCTTAAACCAGTGATCCACATGCACCGACCACCAGGTGGCCGCCCGGGCCGGCACACCGCAACCTTAGTGCTGCTCGAAAACCCGATGAATGTGGCGACGAGTTGATGGGAGCAAAATACATGTTTGTACATGGTAAGCTTCTCGAGGGCCTCCTTGATTTCAATCTAGCCGACGTGTGTCTCACTGAGGCGACATGGGGCTCAGCCATGGGACAGCTGAGGAAGTGTCACGGTGGCGTTGGAGAACGGATCCCTAACGAAGCAGCCATCGTTAGTTGAGAAGGCCAGCCAGTTGCCACAGGCATCTGCGTAGCCTGCACAGCCAGGGAAGCTGAGCGGCTCGCTCCCAGGGAGGCTGTATGGGTGCCGCCCGGGAGCGCGAAAGCGCAGCCGGGCGAGGGCAGGGGGTCTCCAGCGGCGGCGGCGCGCCACATCGGACACACGGCGGGGGGGCAGTCCATGTGCGCCGGCAGCGGCGGAGAACTAGGCCGGCCAGCTTCAGCGGGATGTCCGACCACGACGACGGCCGCACCATCGGATGCGCGGATGCTGTGAAGACGGAAGCACAGGAGTCAGGAGTGAGGAGACCCGAAAGCAAAACGACGACGACGCAGAAAAGGCGGCGAGAGCACGGAGGCAATTCGTCGGGCACATCGCGTGCACGATCACCGGTGAGAGCAAGACAAGCGATGCAAAGGGATGAAGGAGCGGGAGTGCCGTCGAGTGAAGATGGGGGTGGATTACCGACTATTGTATTGGAAGAATCAAACTCGGGCGTGGACTGGTGGAGTTGTGCTAGCTTGAATGTGAACGTCAACCGTCCGATTTGTGCCTTCTTTACATATAACTTCACTCTCCACGATTATTTTGGCTGCTAAGGGCATCCGCAGTGGTCGTCTCGAATCGCCCGCTGGACCTAAGATAAAATAAAAAAAAAGGAAGGCAAGGGCGGCTCTGTGTATATGGCCGGGAAAGGCGGAATGAGCATAGACACAACATTCATTGGAAACTGTGCGAGACGAGCGACGAAACACTCGCTAGCCCTTGGTTTTACTGACTTCTCTCTCCACCACGTCAGATCTTATGCCCATCGATAGCTAAAATCGACTTATTGCGGACGCCCTAAGGGCCTGTTTGGATGAATCCAACTAATTAATTAGCTAAAGTTTCAAAGCAAAATTTTAGCCAGTTAAAAGTTTTCTAGCTAAACTTCACGGCTAATAGACTCAACTAAATTTTAGCTAGTTTTAGCTGGGTTGAATTAGTTAAACCGAGCTAAACTTAACTAGTCTTTTAGCTAGTCTGTTTGGATGTCTAGTAGCTAAATTTATCTAGCTAAAGTTTAGCTGGTGTATCCCTACAGGACCTAAGACCATTTGGCAGATGGTTCTAGCTCTACCCTCATGTGGAGCAGTTTTTTGGGATTAGAACTGTTTTGAAAAAATTGGTAAAAATAGCTCCATATAACTTCACTATTAGCTCTCCGTGATTATTTTGACTACTAATGCCGTTTAGTTGGGCTCCGGCTCCTTTGGAGAAGGTCATTGTAGTTGTACCTCCTCATATGGAGCAGCTTCTTTGGTGGAGTTAGAGCTGTTTTGAAAAATATTTGGCAAAAATGGCTCTAGTGGCAATTTTATAATAATTTGTATTAGTTTATGAGAACAAGCTAGAGAAACCGCTTTTCTTTAGATCTGACTTCTCTATAAAAAAAAATTGGCTCCAACTCCTCTAGGCTCCTTGCAATGAGCCGTGTTCTAGATTCTCATTTATCAGTAACTCCTTATGAGAAGTCAAAGCTAGAACCCTCACAAATAGGACCTAACACTCCATGATTTAGGTGTGCCAATACATAATGGTTTACGCGGTATTGTTAGAGTTATGCTTGATAATTCTAAAGAACCCATTGATAAAGATAATAATAGTGTACAACTCGTTAAAAAAGGTGATTGTATTATGCGCACTCTTAACGGTCACGAACACGATACTTATCACCGAAGAAATAGTCCCTCTGTCACTCGATCGAAAGCTGCAACTCCTAGAATCCGTACCAATCAATTTTTTTTTAACTTTGACCAACTTTATAGAAAAAAACATCAATATCTATGACATAAAATGAGTATCTTATAAAAATACATTATATTATAAATCTAATGGTACTAATTTGGTATCATACATCTTAGTGTTTTTTCTAGAAATTAGGTTAAAGTTTAAAAATTTTGACTTAAGACAACTCCGAAATTGCAGCTTTTAGGGACGAAGGGAGTAATTAGCTAGATGTGAGTACTTGTACTAGACTCCTACCCAGTCCAGATGGACAACTTCCACCACATAAATTTTACTATTTTTTTCTTCTGATTTTCGACATACGTCCTGCTGATATGTTTTTCTTCCTGTTTCGAACCTGGGCTCAGACATATTTTTTTTTTTCTGTTTTTCAACATGCATCCTGTCATGTTTTCCAACATGTCCTTTCAATTCTTAGTTTGCCCCATCATAGTATTGCGATATTTCATCTTCACACAAACATGCATTTAGTTTTTTTTTTAGTTTGCCTATCATAGTATTGAAATATTTGTTTTTGACATATCCTTTCAATTTTTAGTTTGTCCAGTATTGCAACATTTCAGCTGCACAAAATGCATGTATTTTCTCGTAAAAAAATGCATGTATTTTGTTTTCTCGCAAAACAAAGCATGTATTATGGTTTTTGTACAAGAAGAAAATGTGGATTACCTCTTTTTCGAGCAAAAGAGTTTCAGTTCATTCAGATTCATGGTAAGTGTTAGATTGAACGTGCAAATCATTTTATTACCTGGTTCAGCGCTTCTTTCACATCCACCAGACCACCACCAGTTTGGTTCATTCCCCTTCATAGGTAAGTCATAGTTCAATCCTGCTGATGGTTTCAGCTGATGTAGCACTCCATAAGACCATCAGGAGTTTGGTTGAGTTGAGGATTGAACAGTATGAATGATTATTCCAGGGAAAACACACTTAGCGAATGACACACTGAACTGAAGCTTAATGGAACCCATTACAGATCACAAAATTAATTCAGATGGTACTTCAAAGAAAGAGCATACAATCTCTTTACTCCAGGAACATGCGATTGATAACATGGACAGTAAAAACACCAAAGCCATAAGATGATTACATTATAAGCTTGCCCTAGTTCCACATGGACCATTCAACTTCCAACCCAAAAATAACATAATAGAGATATGCCTAATTAATATCCAACACGTTTCAGATCAAACTGATACCCCTTAGTAAGTTGTAATCACTACCCTTAAGTAACAGGCTGACAAATTGAGCATGAAAACGTAAACGCTGGACTTACTGAGATCAAATCTCAGTGATAAGCACCGATCAAAGCATTTACAACCAACAATGTCATTGACAGCATCACTTCAGACCTGAGGGAAGAGCCACGTTGCTGGTACAGAGCCACGCTCCCAATGCACACTTGGTACAAAGGGCGACACAGTGCTGTCCCTCATGTCATAGACCTTGCAATAACCAGAGCCCGCCTCTTTGTACCAGTCATGATCCTCATCATCTTTGTCCAGGAAGACAATGCGGTCCCCCTGCACCTCCTCCAAAGAGACACGAACGAACTTGGAGCACCTCCTCCACAGGAAAAGCACCTGGTCATCGCCAATGGTCGTCACCTTGGTGGCTTGGTCCACTTTGACTGCTGGAAGTCCGCCATGAACACCTCGAACTTGATCCGCCCGGATGGGATAAATGTGTCTGTCCCTAACCAACTGCGTCCTATCCTCCCCTTGCCATATATCTTCTTCCTGTGCACCATCAGCAACGCGGCATGTGATTCAAGTTTGACTAGGTAGAGCATCTTCAGGGCTACATATTGATGTATGCCCGTAATTGCAGGACGAGGAATCACGATGCTGTTGATAACCCTTCGAACTTGATAAACCCATGGATCTCCTGTTCTGTCGCCCACACTGATGTCGATTACCAAAAGGGCATGGTTGAAATCACTGAGGGCGTAGAGCTTTCCTTGGTGGAATGCCATATCATCAGACAGCGAAAACTGGTAATTCATATGCACTGACCACCAGGAGGCTGCCCCTGGCTGGCACACCGCAACTCTGGCGCTATTCTGAAACCTGATGAATGTGGCGATGTGTTGAGGGGAGCAAAATACCAGTTTGTACATAGTCAGCTTCTCGGGGGTTTCCTCCATTTCCACCCATGTGGCCCGTGTCTCGCTCACACCGTGGCGATGTGGAGCTTGGACGCGGAACTGCTGAGGGAGTGTCATGGCGGCATTGGAGAACGGGTCCCTCAAGAAGGAGCCGTCCTCGGTTGAGAAGGCCAGCCAGTTGCCACAGGCATCAGCATAGCCCGTGCAGCCGGGGAAGCAGAGCGGCTTGCTCCCAGGGAGGCTGTACACGGTGCCGTCTGGGAGCGCGAGCAGCGGCAGCGGCGAGGGCAGGGGGATCTCCCGCGCGGCAGCGCACCACTGCGGGCACACGGCGGCGAACCGGACGCGGTCCACGTTTGCGGGAAGGCGGCGGAGGACCATGACGATGGCGGCGCCATCGGGGTGCGCGGATGCTGCGAAGACAGGAGTCAGGAGTGAGGAAACACCGTGAACCAAAAGCAGAACGATGACGACGAGGGCGGCGCGAGCATGCATGCAATTCGTCGAACACCTTGCGTGCGCGACCACCGGCGAGATCAAGACAAGCGAAGGGATGAGGAGCGGGGAGTGCAGTCGGCGAAGATGGGGTGGGATACCGGGATTCGGCTACGGTAGTGGAAGAATCGTAGTCCCAGACTCCGGCTTCCCGGCTTCCCGCCGGCGTCAGAGGCAGGCGGTGGTGGCCGCCGGGCGAGGTTGTGGACTGGAGTCTGGACTCTGGAGTTACGGGCTTTGATGTGAACGGGAACAGTCCAATTGTGCCTAGCTAGTGGGCTTTTAACACGGCTTTAAAAGACTTGAGGTTGTGCCGAGTAATTTGGAGAATTGTTTTGACTATTACTACAACACTCCATGGTATGGTTTTGCTACTACATACGGAGTAATGGTTTACATGCAAGTGATAATTCTAAAGAACAAATTAATAAATATAATATTTTTTGAAAACCAAATTAATAAGGATAATATTGTATATCCAGTTGTTGTTAAAAAGCAGGTTGTAATATGCACATTCATCCTGTCCCATAGAATGCCTTTGAGATACTAGATCAAAAGGTCTTAAAATAAAATTCACAAAACTGTCAAAGTTCGTATATTGTGGACTAATTAGCCAAATGTAAGTACAATGTCAGAGACCGGTATCTAGGTTGTCAACTTCCATCACATCAGATGGCACCGAGGAAAACGAACTGCTCGACAGTTTTGCAGCATGTTCATTTTCCTTAGATAATGGATTAGATCATACCATCTATCTTGTTTTCAACATTGTGGAAGAATCTAGTAATTCTCAAAGAACATTTTTAAACCCAAGCAAATACGGTCAAGAAACAAGCACACGTTAGTTTGCCCTGATAGAAAGTAAACCTTACTGATCTGCACATGGATGGTTAAGATCGACCCCAAAAGGCTAAAACAGCACATACAGAAGATTCAACATAACGAGGGTTAAGATCGATCAATGACAGGCGCAAGCCCAAGGAGAAGGGTGGGCTTGGTGTCTTAAACATTAGGCTACAAAATGATGCCTTGTTAATGAAGCAGCTTCACAAACTCTATAACAATGCTGACGTTCCTTGGGTGAAGTTAATTCGGAATAAATATTATCAGGGCAAGGTTCCTCATGAGTGCAGAGAATTGGGATCGTTCTGGTGGCGTGATGTGATGAGGCTTAATATCATTTACAGAGGGATCGCTAGATGCTGCTTGGGAGATGGATCGACAGTCTCCTTTTGGGATGACCTGTGGTCTGATTCTATTCTCTCCATTCAGTTCCCCAGGCTCCACTCTTTTGCAAAAAATAAATCCATCTCGGTTCAGAGTCTGATGCTGGAAAATGACTTAGAGGATGTCTTCTTCCTGCCTCTGACCACTCAAGCTCATGATGAACTGCTGCTGCTCCAAGATTATCTTACAGCCATACCATATAATGATGCTGAGACAGATGCATGGACTCCTATCTGGGGGTCTAGTTTCACAGCCAGAAAGTTCTATGCTTATGCCTTCAGCGGAGTCGAAGCACACCAATGTTTCCAAATTCTGTGGAAGTCACGCTGTATTCCGAGAATCAAGTTCTTTGCGTGGCTTGTCCTTGTGGATAGGCTAAACACCAAGACCATGTTGAGATGACGGCACCTGAATGTTGAGGATGATCAAGATCAGATTTGTGTGATGTGCAACAGTGGCCTAGAAGAGGATATCGAGCATCTATTTTTCTCTTGCCCCTTTGCCCTTCAGTGTTGGAGCCGAATTGGCATCAGTTGGGACATCAGCCTGCCCTTGTATGAAAGACTTACTGCCGCGAGCCTTGTAAGTAACCTGGAGTTCTTTGTGGAGGTCTCCACCATTGCAGCTTGGGAATTGTGGAAGCTCCGGAATGACAAAATCTTTCAGAGGCGGGATCCAACCATTGCTATTTGGCTGGCCAATTTCAGAAACCAGTGTATGCTTCACCTTGTTAGGCTAAGACCTGATCTTAGGTCCTCTTTCTGTTTCTGGCTGGACGCCTTTAGTTAACTCCGGTTTGTAATCCCTGAACTCTTTTATTAATTTTAATCAAAATCCTTACTGTGGGGATCTCCCCCACAGTCTTTTGCGTCAAAAAAAAAACACATAGTCCCCAACTAGAGACACCAATACAATGCCAAGCTAACAGAATAGGTCCACAGGAGCAGATAGCAATCCCAAAAGATTCATCAGATGTTCACGACTGATAATGACACAACACAGAGACACAGTCACACCATATTTCAACCAGACAAGTACTGATACACTTAGCTTCTGTTATTATCACAGACCATTAAACATACTACGATCATAAGATAAGTTGACGAATTAAGCACCTAGCTCAGCAACAGCTTCACTTCAGTTCTGAGGGAAGAGCCAAGTCCCAAACGCCATGCCACGCTTCCATGACACCGTTGGCAGAGGGGTGGAGAACTTGCCGTCCGTCATGCTGTAGATGCTGCAAGAACATGACACACCATACCAACGCCAATCCTTGTCATCATTATCCAAGAAGAAGATGCAATCCCCTGGCAACGCATTATCAGAAACACAAACAGACCTACTGCATCGCCGACATAGAAACAAAAGCTCATTGTTCCCTAATGTCGTCACCTTTAACCATTGTGACTGACTGAGGTCGGCTTCAAACACCTCGAACTCATTATGTCCAGGTGCAACATTGAGAACATTCAGGCCATCTATGAATCGCAACTTTCTTTGCAGGCCAAACTTCGTCAACACCACCAGCAACACACCACGCGATTCAACTAGATAGGCCCTCTCCTGATCCCATATGAAAAAATCTCGTATCTTGTCCAAATATGGAGATTCGATGACCTTTTGTATTTGAGAAATCCATGGATCACTGCCGCTGTGGTCTACGCTGACATCGATGGCGAAAAGTGTACCCACGAGGTCAACGGCATATAGCTTGCCCTGGTGGAATGCAATGTCAACAAAGTTTGAAGAGATATTTTCCACCCTTACAGACCACCACGAGGTAGCCCCTGGCTGGCAAACCGCAATCCGTTCTCCTCCCCTGAAATTGATTGTTGCCACAATGAGACTGGATGAGCAGAGCAACAGCTTGCAATTCTCTGGCTCCTTCTCCAACATCAACGTTTCAGCCATTTCCATCCATGCTCGGGTTGCCACATCAACAGACCCATCACCCACATGCAGGGGCCGTTCTTCTACAATCAAAGAGGATCCGGGGCTCAGGCCATCTTCATCCTTCAGAACTCCTCCATCTCTTCCACCACAAGTAAAAGTTCTTTTGCGCTTAAGAGTGCACTTCATGGTTGTGGGGGCAGTAGAGGGGGCTTGGCTCCAAACTGCTCCGCCATCCCTGTCCCTGCCCACAATCCGGGTTCGAACACGGGACAGAGGTGGAAGTGCCATGGTGGCATTGGAGAAAGCATGCCTGAGGAAGTAGCCCTCTTCACCCGAAAACACCAGCCAGTCGCCACACGCGTCGGTGTACCCCATCGCCGTGAAGCCAGGGAAGCGGAACGGCTTGCTTCCGGGAAGGCTGTACATCCTAGCGTCTGAGAGCAGCAGCAGAGGCAGCGGTGGGGGGGCAGGGGCCCGTGGCGCGTGGCCGCGCCCACTGCGGGCACACGGCGGCGAACCGACGCGGTCGACGTGGCGCAGGCAGGCGGGCGAGGATCCGGCCGGCTAGGTCCGCTGGGATGGCGAGGCATCAGCGAGGAAACACATTTGCGTCAAGAAACCGGCAGCAAAAATCGCGAGCACGTGGGCGGCGCACGCTCGAATCGCAGGCAAACGGGCAAGAGGCAATGCATCGAACACCTTGCGTGCGCGACCTGTGGCGAGAGCAAGAGGAGCCGAGGGAGTAGGGACGGACAGAGGAGCGTCGTGTTCGGAGGGAGGAATGCTGTCGGATTACCGGAAATCGACGACCGCGGCGGGGCGAATCGTGCTCCTCCTCCTGCTGTTCGAGCGGAGGCGGTGGTGGCTGGCGGCCCTGCCAGCCGCAGAGCTCGGTGGTGGTGGGCAGGTCTGGGAGGGGAGAGGAAGAAGAACCGAAGAAGTGGTGGACTGACAGTAGTTGACCTCTGAAGTTCAAAGCGGGCGAAAAGCCCAAAAGAATTCTTTAACAATTTCAAGTGCAACATTTTATGTGATTTTGGTGCGCCAGTGGTGGCGCACAAGATTTTTTTATTTGTTTAATCTCATATCTGGAACCAAATTTAAAACGTGAAATTTTGAATGGATTTCAGAACATAACATCGCATGTACTAGTAGTCATTAATTTTTAATGTTATTTTTAACTTGTGTTTTACAATGAATTTTCACTGTCCTTGAAAACTAGAACATTTTCACTGAATGTCAACAGGTCGACCACACCTAATGTCCTTGGTCTTTTACTTCTTCTGAATCAAAAGAAGTTCCTTTGCAGCCATATATGTCTATATCATATCGTAATTCAGACTTAGCATAACCTTGGTTACTAAAATGTTAAATTTTAGGTTCTTTCAAAATTTAGATCTGCGCTATTTTCTATACAGTCCTGCACAACGTTATAATTTGTGAGCACAGATGCACACAAAAAAAGAGAGAGAGAGATGAAAACCCAATACAAGAAATAAATTTTCATATTATGGATGCTGCTCAAATCTACGTACACACCTACAAGGCAAAGGCACCTCTCTTTAATTTACTCTACCTTCATCCCTTTTTATATAGATTGTCCATTTAAGCTAGATTTAAACATGTTCGATCACTTAGTTTTTCTTTGATGAACAAAAATAACTACTTTCCATGGTACATATTGCAATAAGTTTTGGCTAAATATGTACAAATGGGTTAAGAAAGGATCGGGGTATGTCACGACACTTGTACAGTAATTATACAGGTGTTCTGTTTTTCCCAAAACAAAAGTTGCTCATGCATATAGAAATAGAGATAAACTAACACAACTATAAAAAAAAAACTTAACACATGCGTTTGTCAAAGGGGCTTGAAGACAGGCAGCCACTTGAACTGCCTCGAGCAGTTATTTTTATTAACCAAGTCGGTCACAATCAACCGTCTCGTAAAATCGATCAACAGAGATGGTTACATAAATAACCGTCTTAACGGAGGCGGACCACAAAATACCTCCATTTTTAGAGGTGAGCCTCTTAGAATGAAGGTCCGCCTTCGTTAATACGGCCAAGCCCACTCTGATTTAGAAAAGCTCATCTCGGCCCAATATATCGCTCGTAATATATATACTTGACTTAGGGTTTCTTCCACTCGTTGTCACTCTCATCATCTTCTCCTCTCCCTCAGCCCATCACCGCCACCCCTCTCACTTTTGTCTCTCTCTCTCTCTCACACACAAAATAGGCACCTCCTCCCTCAACCTCAAACCTGGTTGGTGCCCCTCCTCCCTCCTATCATGGCGGCGCCCCTCCTTCCTCCCACCACGGCAGCACGGCTCAACCTTGGCGGCAAGCTTAGGTAGTCTCGCCCAGCAGCGCGTGTGGGGGCAACGGATCTGGCCCCCACCCCCTCCCTGACAGCGGATCCAGTCCCCACCTCCTGACCAGCAGTGGATCTGGCCCCCGTCGCCTCCCCAGCGGCGCATCCGGCCCCCCTCCTCACCGCACGGTGGATTCGGTTCCCACCTCCTCACCGACTGCGAATCCGGTCCCCATCCTCCTTAATGGTGGCTCTGCTCCCGACGCCCTCCTCCAAAGCGGTAGATCTACTCCCTTCTTACCAGCGGCGGATCTGGCTCCCTCTTCCCAGCAATAGCGGGGGGTTGGTCAGATCCTGTAGCATTGCAACATAGGCAGGCAGGATCCGGGGGTAGCTAGGGTATGGTCAATCGGACCATATCCTGCGCTGGCAAGCAAAGGCACGCAAAAATAGACACTTGGGCGCTTGGATCCATGCTGAGAAGGTACGTATGCTACTTCGCGAGAATGCAAGTTGCACGCAGCGCATGCATGCAGTTTCCATTGCTACCATATACAATATCCCCCTAGCTGCAGTCGGATCCACCTCACCATATGCACATATGAACTAAAAAAGTCATAATTGCTAAACTAAATTCTACTCATATATCTACATTTATATCCTTTCTTTTAAGTTATTTTTTATTTGGATTGGACTAGAATTAGAATTCGATTATCCGTACACACGATCAAACCTTGAAGTTTTCTATATTAAATAGTTTTATAATGATGGGTCAAAGGGCACAGTTTATGTGCCCAGGTCACAAATACAATCCGATACATTTTAGAATTGGACTCCGTATCGCGTTAGATAAAAGCCATTCTAACTTGTAAGAGCACAGACTATATATATAAGTTCAGACGGAAAAAACTTTGCATTATCGAGTAGTTAGAGGGAGATGGAGAAAAAAAGAGAAATAGCTTCTAATTATCCAGTGATTATTTTGACTACTATAACACTCCATGGTTTAGGTGCGCCAGTACATAATGGTTTACATGCTTGATATTTCTAAAGAACCATTTGATAAAGATAAGTGTACATCTAGTTGTTAAAAGGCTGATTATAATATGCACACATCCTATCCCAAAGAATGCCCTTCGAGATACTAGTTCAAAAGGTCTTAAGATTTATAAAATTGTCTGAGTTCGTTTATTGTTGGCAAACACACTTACACACTACCTATCACTATCACTGAAAGAATAATAATTAGCCAAATGTAAGTACAATGTCAGAGGCTCCTACCTAGGTGGGCAATTTCCACAACATCAGAAGGCACCGAGGCAAATGAACTGCTTGATAATTTTGCATCATGTTCATTTTACTTAGATAATGGATTAGAATACCATCTCTCATGTTTTTAACATTCTGGAAGAATCTAGTAATTCTCAAAGCATATTTTAAACCCAAGCAAATACGATCAAGAAACACGTTAGCGAGGCAACAACACATGTTAATAATCGTCCACCTTGAAAGTAAACCTTATTAACCTGCACATGGATCATGGCTGTTCGACCCCAAAAGGCTACAACAGCACATATAGAAGATTCAACATGACGATGGTTAAGATTGATCGAATGCAGATCGACAGCACATAGTCCCCAACTAACTAGAGACACCACTATAATGCCAAGCTAACAGAATATATAGGTCCACAGCAGCATATAGCAATCCCAAAAGATTCATCAGATGTTTACAGATTGATAATGACACAACACAGTCACACCATATTTCAACCAGACAAGTACTCATACCCTTAGCTTCAGTTATCATCTGAGAGCATTAAACATACCAAGAGAGCATTAAACATACCAAGAGCATTAAACAAACTGAGGATAAGATAAGTTAGTTCGACGAATTTAGCACCTAGCTCAGCAACAGCTTCACTTCAGTTCTGGGGGAAGAACCAAGTCCCAAATGCCATTCTAGGCTTCCAAGATACCGTTGGCATAGGGTTGGAGACCTTGCCATCCGTCATGCTGTAGACACCGCAAGAACTTGAGGGACCATACCAACTGGAATCCTTGGCATTATTATCCAGGAAGAAGATGCAGCCCCCTGGCAAAGCATTATGAGAAACACAAACAGACCTGCTGCATCGTTGACGAAGAAACAAAACCTCATTGTTCCCTATCGCTGTCACTGTAAACCATTGAGACCGACTGAGATCAGCTTCAAACACCTCAAAGTCATTAGGTTCAGCTTCAAATAGAGCACTCAGGTCTATCAATGAGTAGTTCAACTTTCTCAATACCACCAGCAACACACCACTTGATTCAACTAGATAGGCCCTCTTTTGACATCGTCCTAGGGGATAAGGCACGTGCAAACATGGACCGTTGATGACCTTTCGCAATTGAGAAATCCATGGATCACCGCTACTGTGGTCCATGCTGACATCGATGGCGTAAAGTGAATCATTGTCGAAAAGGGCATATAGCTTTCCTTGATGGAATGCCATGTCAATGAAGTCTGGATAGTAATCTTCCAAATATACAGACCACCACGAGGTGGCCTCAGCCCGGCAAACTGCAATCCGTTTGCCTGCTATGAACTTGATTGTTGCTACAATGAAATTGGGTGTACAGAGCCACACTTTGCACTTCTCAGGCTCCTCGTACAACTCTAAACTATCAGCCATTTCCATCCATGCTAGGGTTGCCACATCAATGGACTCATTTCCCACATGCAGGAGCTCTCCTCTATCTCTTCCACGGCGAGCAACAGTTAGGTACGCATTTCCATCGCTTCCATAGTAAGCAAGAGTTAGGCGGTTAGGACGGCGCTTCATTGTTGCAGGGCCAGTAGGGGGTGCTTGACTCCAAACTGGTCCACCGTCCCTGCCCACAAGCCGGGTTCGGACACGGGACAGAGGTGGAAGTGTCACAGTGGCATCGGAGAAAGCATGCCTCAGGAAGCGGCCCTCCTCGCCTGAAAACACCAGCCAGTCGCCACAGGCATCGGTGTACCCCGTCCCTGTGAAGCGAGAGAAGTGGAACGGCTCGTTTCCGGGCAGGCTGTACGCCCTAGCATCCGAGAGCAGCAGCAGAGGCAGCGGTTGGGGCTGGGGCCCGTGCCGCGGGCCGCGTGCCACCGGGGGCACACGGCGCCGAACCGACGCGGGCCGACGTGGGCAGGCAGGCGGTAGAGGATCCGCCGGGCGAGGTCCAGCGGGATGTCCGACCACGACGCTCCCGTGGTATCCACCATCGGTGGATCCGACCCTGCAAATACGATCGCGAGAAACAGCAGCCGTCAGTGAGGACACAAATTGTGATCATAAACGCCAGCATGTGGGCGGCGCGCTCTCGCATCGTCAACAGGCAAAGCATCGAACACCTTGCGCGCGCGACCCGCAGCGAGAGCAAGAGAAACCGAGGAAGTAGGGACAGAGGAGCGTCAAGTTCGGGAGGAAGGAATACTGGCGGATTACCGGAAATCGACGACCCCGGCAGGGCGGATCGTGCTCCTCCTCTTGCTATTCAGGCGGAGGCGATGGTGGTGGCCCGACCAGCGGCAGAGCTTGGTGGGCAGATCTGTGAGGGGAGAAGAAGAGTTGCGCCGTGCTGCCGTGGAGGTGAAGTGGTGGGCTGCGACTGAGGTTGTCTACGCCAGGGAACGGGACGAAGCAGCCTCCTCCGACGAATCGCCGCGGAGTCGCCAACCGAAACCCTAGGTCGAACCATCAGGCATTTTTTTGGCAGTGTAAACCCAAAAGAATTCCTTAAAATGAGTTTGTAAATAATGTTATATACTCTGTATTACTACTTCCGCCTTAAAAAGAATGTGAATCTCATTTTTTGAGATGAGATTAATATATGTGTAAAAATACGTATTTGCCCTCTGTCTTTTTCTACCTTCTAGAGTATTCCTTCTAAGTTAAGAATATTTTATAGGAACTTAGTAGGTAGTAGATAAGAGTGATGGACAAGATATGAGCATCCAACATGTTTTTTTTTAATAAGTAGGTTCTACTAAAAATTTAATCTTCAATCTATAATCACATGTTTTTGAGACAAAATTTGAATGCTAGGATTACATTTTTTTTGAGAGGAGGGAGTATATCCTTGCACGTGGCGCCGAATACAACAATAAATACATTTTTTCCAAATTATACCTTATATAAAAAATAATGATTCATGCTTGAGACAATTATTGAGAAAAATATTGTAGCAGAGGTAAAAGAGTAATTTTGTGCACAAACTAATACCTTTAGAGCATCAAACGAATGGAAGGGCCAAAAAAACTAAGGACCCGTTTGGCTACCTTGAATTGGAATTCCATGTTGCTGATGGTGTCGCGGTTCTTTTATTACAAGCAAATAGCTGCTGCTTTGGAAGGCCTCGACGGAAGCAAAAGCAAGTAGTAGTAAAAGAGTGAAATTAATCTTTCCATTTTCTAGGCTAAGAATTTGACGTAGTTGTTGTGGGTTTCACAAGAATTTGTTGGAATTGTAGTTTCCGTCAAAATAGGCTGCTCAAACAATAAGATTCTAATTCAATTTAAATTCTATACATCCAAACAGGTCCTAAATGAAATTGATTTTTGACGACAAATAGACAAGTTATTAAAAAAATGGGCAAAAAACTAAGCAAAACCTTTTTTAGGGGAAAAAACTAATTTTTTTCTTTGTTAATCCCTTGCGCTAGGAAAAAAAAAGAGGGGATCTGGTGGAGATACAAGCTTTTTACATATTTGCCATCCTTAAGATTGGCGTTCGTCGAATTATCATCGTTAGAACGGACCTTACAACTTTGCTACTGCATGTGTTCCCCTTCACTGCGTTTTGCCATTTTGGTGCTGCTTGCACGCCACGACGACCTGCCACGCTGTGCCGAGTCAGTTGCTTTGCAGAAAAAAAACCATCTACCCTCCTCTATTTCTCTGTATATCCTGAGCACCTGGTGTATGAATGAAAGGAAAATGGTGATTGGGAGATGAATCAATATTTGTGTCAATGCGTTCATTGCTTATTAAATTTTGGATAGCATGTCTGCAGGACCATATAATGACCAAAGCACCAAAATTTTTGACAGAATTTATGCTAAATTTTTGACAGCATCTCTGATGAATTTTTGACAGCATTTCTGTAGAAACAAGTGACAAAAGCAGCAACAACATTTATGCATATATAGACATCAACCACCAGGCAAATATAATGAGCAAAGTACCAAACATATAGCATTTCTAAATTCAGTTTTGATCCCATTACAGTTCCAGTTCTAAAGTCATGCATCAAATACCAGAAACATTGGGCCATTGCAAGTTTTGTGCCCATTACAGTACATTTTATCACATTACATGGCCATGCAAAAGATAGTTTTTTGGCCATCACATTACATAAATATGCAGAGTTCATGCTCTTAGCAAAAGAAAACACATCATCTCATTCACTTTCTTGCTTTCTTCTGTTTTGTTGCCACCTGCTTCTTTCTGGGAGTCATCTTCTTAGCAGGCTTGGCAGGAACATCTAAAGCAAGAGCATCTTCAGTGAATAGGCTCCTATTGGTCACATTTTAAAGCAAAGGATTAGTTTGTTTGGAGTAAGTTGTTAACAGTATAGTAATGAGTACAAGCACATTACCTTCTTACTGTTGGAGGCTCAGTTGGTGCCTGTTGTAACTGAACCTCCATTGGGATCACCATTAGTTCTGCTTCTGCTTCCAGTGCTGCTGTTTCTGCTGCCTCCCTAGCTGTTGCAGCCTTCATTTCAGCCTCATGTGCCTCCCTCCTAGCCCTGGCTGCTGCTTCTCTTGCCACAACAGCCCTTATTCTTGGAGTTGGTGCATCTCCAGCTGGAGTATCCTCCTTGGTCTTTTTCCTCCCAACCTTGGTGCCTGCTTTCTTTGTTCTCTTCCTGCAATGGTGAGCATAGTTAGGACAGGTAGGACAAAAGTAAAATAAAAAAGAGAAATTACAGGATTAGGAGAAGAAGTGACCTTTTCTTTTTGGTTCCAGTGAGTGAACATTTCCAACTACCAGCCCTGTGTCCATACTCCAAACAGTTAGGACATCTAACTTGTCTAGTTGGTTTGCCACCTGTTTCCTTTGAGGTTTTAGCCTATTCTTCCTCAGCCTTCCTGCTAGCCTCTTTTTCTGAGCTGGAGGGTGCATTTTGAAACCCTTGTTGACTTGTGGCCACTGGTTTCTATCAGTTAGGTTGGGAATAATTCCCTCATATGCAACTTGAAACTTGCTAACTGAGTAATAGCTGTCCACAAATTGTGCCATATCTAGTTGTCTCATGCATGTAATCACAGCCAAGGCATGTGGACAAGGTTTGCCAGTCACCTACCACTGCCTACAAGTACAAATTTTCTGGGGTAGATAGACAACATGTCTCCTGACCTCTTGATCCTTGTACACCTCTGTCACCTCTGCTTGACTTGGGCCACCCTTGGACAGTTTCAAGTGTCCTAGACCCCTGGAGGCTGCATTCAATTGATAGATAACAGCAGGCAAGATCTGTCCTGTCAATGCTAAGGAGATCTTTCTCCTC
Source organism: Chrysopogon serrulatus (assembly GCA_015844335.1). Classification (NCBI taxonomy): domain Eukaryota; kingdom Viridiplantae; phylum Streptophyta; class Magnoliopsida; order Poales; family Poaceae; genus Chrysopogon; species Chrysopogon serrulatus. Next base: position 731,486 of record JADLZL010001941.1, on the reverse strand, counting down.
TTGGTAAACAAGTGCATTACTTTCTCCCTAATTGCATCAGCCATGCAATGCACAGGAAGGTCTTTGAGTTCTTTGATCCAAGAATTTCAACTCTCAGCTAAATTATTGTTGATGTAATCACATTTTATGTCAGGGCTAAATTTACTTCTAGCCCACAAAAATGGATGGTGTAGTCTCAGCCACTCTTCTACATCAGGGCTAGCTTCCAAGACCTTATCAAATAAATATGTGAACTTATGTGGTGAGTAGGCTCTAGTTGCTGGCCACATGTTTTTGCTATAAACATCACCACTATAGTACTTTTTCATATTTTCCATTAAGTGCCTAAAGCATTCTCTCATCTTAGCTTTTGGAAACACTAGCTTGACTGCACCCTCTAACCCTTTACATGCATCTGTGCATATTGCTAGGCTATCCATGGGACCAATGGCCTTCCTCAGCTGTTCCATAAACCAGAGCCAGTTTTCCTTTGTTTCAGACTCAAAAAACCCAAAGGCCAAAGGAAACATCCAATTATGTCCATCAAGTGCTAAAGCTGCGGGCATGTGCCCATTCCACATCCCATTTAGGGCTGTGGAGTCCACACTGATGTAAGGCTTGCAGCCATTGACAAAGCCATCTATACTTGCTTTGAATGCACAGAAAAATCTAGTGAACCTAACTGTTCCATCCTCAGGATCAGTTGCTGTGTCTATCTCTACAACACTTCCAGGTGACCTTAACTCTACCTCAGCCTTGAACCTATACAACCAATCAAATGAATCATTCCACTTACCAAATAGTTTGTCTACAGCTCTTTTGGTTCCATTGTACACAGTCTGGTATGGGACCTCAATGTTGTACTTGTAGAACAGCTCATCTTGGATATCTATAGGCCTCATGGATGCCTTTCTTTTCAGCAATGGGATTGCCCTCTCTGCCACCCAGGCTATAGATGCCATTTTATAAGTCTCCACCCTCTGTGTTGATGCACAGTTATGCTCCTCAGTATTTATTTGGATCTGTAAAAACAAACAAAAGAGCACATGAGTCAAATATAAGACAAGCAACTATGACACAACACATATGAAAAAAGCTATAATTATGTACCCTGACACTGCCATCATGTTGTGTTCTAGCTCTAATACGCCAAGGGCAGCCTAGAACTGAACAGTTAGCTCTAAACCTGGACTTGTCTGATTTCTCAGTGTCATACTCAAACTCTTTCACTATAGCATGTTGTCTGACAGCCAGCCTGAATTCTTCCATGCTAGGGTAGCAAGTTCCTACTGTCATGTCAGGATTGTCACTGTCCCACTCATACATTGGCTCCTCATCCACTGTGTCATCCACATCAACAGCAGCCTCAGCCATATCAGCATGCATTTCTGCAGACATGGGAGGAACTGGTATCTCTTTCCTAGCTCTTACTGCTTCTGCATCTGCTTCCACAAATCCCATGGCCTCATATACTTTGTCTTCATCAGCAACATCCTTTGCCAAGCCATCGTCTTCAGGTTCCTCTAGAATAGTCAAGGCAGTCCAGTCAACAGCTACAGGCACATGCTGTTCAGTCACTAATGCTGGTGAGCTGCATGTGTCACCATAACCTTCAGTATCATCAGTCACAGCACTAGGAGCAATATTTGAGGCACTAGGAGCACAAGGAAAACTAGGAGCAATATTTGACTTTGTAACACCACTTCTGATATTTTCTGCTCCCCCATGTTTGCTCACAACATCAACTGCAATAAAAGCCATTCTCTCATCCCATCTGTCCCTAATCATATCCTGAAAATGTTCATCCCTCCTAATCTTCCACTCAGACCTCATCATGAAATTTAGCAAGCGTGTACTGACAGTTTCTATCCAACCACAAGACATGTTGCTGCTCTGCCATTTCCACCAGCCCATACTCACCATCAGCAGCATACTTGGCAACTTTAACCACTAGCCTAAACGCATTGCCAGGATCGATCCTAACATAATGAAGGAGACAAACGAAGCAACATCACAGGCCTATAGTGACACCATTGACACCAACTACTGAATGCAAAAAACAAGCAGAAAGAGCACATACCAAAAAGGGCAGTCGTCGATATCCATTAGTACAAACCAGCACTTGTCTTTGCTTGCTGGAGACTAGTACGTACTAGTTTATTTTATTTCTAATTCACGGCAACAAGCACAGGTTCCCAAATGCAAAGCAAATCATGGCAGAGAGAGAATTGATGGAGAACAGATGCTGCTGGCCTACCGCTTCCTGCACTGTGGAGTCAGAGTTGTTGCTGCTCGCAAGAAATCAGAGAGAACAGGCAAGCAAAGAACAGCTGCGTTGCATCGGACTTACAAGAGCGGCGTCCGGTCCAGTAAACCAACGAAAGCTAAAAAACTTCAACCCCAACCCTAACCCTAACACTAAACCTAATCTAGCACCATATCTGGCAACATTTGGCAGCAATAGTGGGGACATACCTTCAATCCATCTCGGGGAGGAGCATCGCTGGAAGTGGAACTCGGACGAGGCGGAGGGGAGCAGGGACGAGGCCGCGCCGTCGAGCTGGGGGAGGCGGCGGCGTCGAGCAGAAAGGGAGCGGCGCGTGGGGAAAAATGAGCGAGCAGGGGGAGGCAAATGTGGTGGGCTCGGGATATACACAGAAATAGAGGAGGGCAGGATGGTCTTTTCGCGTGCAGCAGCTGACTCAGCACCAGCGTGGCAGGTCGTCGTGGCATGCAAGCAGCACCAAAATGGCAAAACGCAGTGAAGGGGAACACATGCAGTAGCAAAGTTGTAAGGTCCATTCTAACGATAATAATTTGACGAACGCCAATCTTAAGGATGGCAAATATGTAAAAAGCCCTGGAGATACTGGGGCGGACATGTGCCCTGGGTTGGGTGTGGGGCTGCCGCCGTGGCGGGCCAAACAGAAATAAGGAGCAGGCCTTCAAATTCAGCCCATGAAGAGCCCACAGTGGAGAGGATTCCAGTGCAGCGAGCAGCGAGCGCCGTAGCGCCGACAGGCGAGGCTGCGACGGCGCCGCTCTGTTCCGCGCCTCCGTTCTCTTCTCCTTGTCCATGGCGACTGGCGAGCTGGTGGTTCGCTGGTTCCCTCTGTTATCCTTCTTCCTTCCTTCTCCCCTCGGCCCTCCCGCCACTGGCCTCCTCAAGTCCCCCCATGGCCCCATGGACCTACGACCGGCACTCCAGCGACCTTGGCCAATGGCCATCTCCACGGACCTTGGCCCCGGGCTGGGAAGTACTACTAGGAAGCAAGGGCATTAGCATCCGGCAGATCCGCCCGCAGCTTTGCTTGCCCCGTTGCGCAGTACGTTCACAGAACACCTCACCCGTTGTGTCGTCGTCGACGTCCATCGATGCCATGGTGGCCATGGGGAAGCAACTCTACTTCAGGTGCGAGTGCTTCCAGAAAGCGTGATTCTTTGCATTCGGTACTGTACTTATTGATTGTTTGTTTGAGTGCGCAGATGTTGTGTTGTGTAGGGGCGCATTTAAGATCCATCGATCTGAGGTGCTTCGAATTCGATATGCTCACTTGATGATGAGCAGGCATCAAAGGGTGCTATGATGACACCTAGCAGGTTTGATGTTAGCTTCAATGTTTCGTTTTTCTGCAAATTTTTCTATAAATCGATAAAGATATCGATATTTTTAGATGGTTTCCTCATAGTGAAATGTAAATTGTCATCCTTTGGCTATCGAATGCTCTTATTTGGTATTTTTGTTTACTCATATAACATTGTTTTTTAGATAATGTACTCATATAACATTCTACACATAAATGCAGCATTTTGAATTTTTGAATTGATATTGTCAGTTGTGTTCTTTGTTATCTCTATCAATATACTGCTACTAAGATTTCTACCTTACACCATTATTTAGAAACCCCCACCCCCTCCTTTGCCTGGTTCCTAGATCCACCACTAATCTTATATACCTTCTTCCTACACTCGGGTTTTTTATTCCCAATCCAGAATCCTCCATTTTGGAACTCATTTGGAGCGAATAAATTGAAACAGTGGAGGAGGAAGGATTTTGCTCTTGGAATCCTTGATGGAGTTGGTTTTAAGAGCTAGTTAATTAAGATTATGCCATCACTATTTTAATACCAAATTAACTTACTTTTTGTCCAACATACATCACTGGCGCTGTAATTTATAAGCAGAGCATCTAAACATCACATGCCTTTTTTATAGCATTCAACTCCTCCACTACGTCATGCATCTTCATTCTTTGTCTTGGCGAGTCATTGCAACATGCTAAAGCAACTCTAAATATTGGATAAATGAGAATATCAAGGATAGCTTGGGTGTCTGTGTCTCTACTGTATGTTGCAGTAACATCAAGTATCTCCAGTAGATTATTAGGATAAGCCATCTTCACAAAGCTGACAAGATTTTCCCCACCATCGATGAAACAGTCAGTTGGCCTTCTTCCAGTAAACATTTCTAACAGGAGAATCCCAAAGCTATATGTATCACCATCCGTGGAGACATCACATCCCGATCCGTACTCTGCGATATGCAGAAAAGGAAATTTCATTGGTTACATTATAAGTAAATCACATAAAAATTAATATTGTCAATTTATCAGATAAATAATCTTCAGAACAGCAACATAATCTTATGCGTCAACAATAGTTTAATTACTGACCTGGGGGACATATCCAATTGTGCCTTTAACTGCAAATGAGCTGCCTTCAGTTTCAGGATGGTTTTTCCTGCCTGCTTCAGACGACATTATCTTAGCTAAACCGAAGTCTGTAACATGTCCAATCAAATCATCATCTAGAAGTATGTTGCTTGGTTTAATGTCACAATGAACTATGTGTGGATCAATATGATCATGAAGATATTCCAATGCCTCTGCAACATCAAGAGCAATGTGAAGTCTTTTCATCAAACTTAGACTTCTTCTGGACATGCTATTTGTCATTTTGTCTGGATGCAGCCACTCATCTAAACTCCCATTGGAAATATATTCTAGGATAATTGCCTTGAATTCATCACCGTTACGGTCCAAGCCACTGCACACGGTGATCACCTTCACTAATTTCCGATGGCGGATCCTCCTTAGAGCATTGCACTCAGCTAAAAAGCTTCTGCTGGCTCTTTGTTGGCCAAGATCAAGAACCTTGATTGCTATGGTAGCTAAATTATTATCAATTGTTAAATTTCCAATATATACTTTGCCAGAGCTTCCAGAACCAATCAAATTAGCTGGAGAGAATGATCCTGTTGCTGCATGTAACTGGGCATAGGATATTCTCTCATGTTCCTCATTAAAGAATAGGAACTCTGGACCAACAAAAGTTGCTCTGATCCTTCTCTTAAAAATAAAGCAATAAGCGGTTAGAGAGCATACACAGAAGAGGAATATTCCAACAGCTCCAAAGATAACTATGTGCAGTCGATGCAGTGAAGCGTTGTGAGAAGGTATAGATGGGCATGAAGGGAGTTGCAAGAATGGAGGACCACCACATAGCATGCTGTTACCTGTGACTGAAAACAATACAGTGGCATTACAAAAGACACCTGTATCTGGCACAGGACCAGATAGGTTATTGAAGGACAGGTTTAGATAGTTCAGAGATCTCATGCTCTCTAGAAATTTGGGTATGGGCCCTGTTAAGTTGTTGCTGGAGAGATCCATTTTTTCCAGCACTACTAGATTATTCAGACCTTTTGGGAGTTCTCCTTGCAGTAGATTTCCTTGTAAATATAGTAAGCTCAGTTGGACACAGCCTGCAATAGCTGCTGGGATTTCACCATCTAGCTTATTCATTGAGAGGTCCATTGCGTCAAGGTTGTTCAAGTGCCCAATCTGTGTTGGAATTTCCCCACTTAGAGCATTTGTGGAAAGGTTAAGAAGTCTGGTCAGGGAAGGAATACTAAGTATCTCCTGTGGGATTTGGCCTGTCAACAGGTTACAAGAAAGATCCAAGGACTCAATATTCGATAATTTTCCAAGTGGTCCCGGCTATGTGATTTTTGCCAACTGTAAGCCACTGGAGTTCTTGAGATAGGTTGGCGATACTAACTGGCATAACACCTACAAAGTTGTTCTGTTCAAGGTCTATTCTTTCCAAGTTGCTACAGTTGGTTAAGGATGTGAGAAACTCCCAATCCCTAGGCTTTGTGGTTTGTAGTTCATTGTAGCCTACCGAAAAAAACTTCAATTTACCATGAATACCAATATCCCGTGGGATCAAACCATGATGTCGGTTTCCACGAAGAATCAGATATTGGAGTTCAGATGCATTTGATAAGGAGGCTGGTATTGGACCCTCAAAGTGATAATTGTAATATGTGGACAATTCAATTAGCTTGGGAAGTTTAAAGCCAATATCAAGTGGCAGTGATCCTGCAAGCTGGTTGATGCCAAGCTTAATGACAGTGATAGAAGAAATATTGAAGAATGATGGAGGAAAGAGGCCATCAAGCTTGTTATTCGTTACATCAAAGGTCGTAAGGTTGGTTAACTTACATAAATCTGCGGGGATGTTGCCACTGAAGTTGTTATTAGCAATATACAAATCAGTCAATGATGTTAGGTTGCTCAGCCAGCTAAGGATTTGGCCCTGAAAGGAGTTTATCTCGATACTGAGGACCATTAGCCTTGTGACATTTTTTAGTGTCGTGGGAATTTCACCAGTCATACTGTTGTGGCTGACATTGAAAATTTCAAGCTTTGATAGGTGACTCAGAGCAGCGGGGACAGAACCAGAGAACTGGTTAGAGCTCAAATTCATAGTACGAAGTCTTCGGCAATTGCCAAGGCTGGACGGAATATCACCTACCAGGTTGTTGGACGACAGATCAATGAAGTGCAGATATGTGAGGTTGCCAATCTCTCAAGAGATGGTCCCTTCCAGGCCGTAGTCATGCAGATCTATGGCAGTGACATGGCCAGGGTGGCGGCGGTTGCCGCATCTCACGCCAGTCCATTTGCAGAAATCAGGATCTGGATTGTTGGTGTCGTTGCTAGCTGCATCCCAGGATGATAGCGCCCCTGTTGGATCACTTGTTATGTGGGATTTGAGGGATACGAGCGCCAGGAAATCTCGATGGCTAGTAGGTAGAGAGCTTGATGTAACCAAGAGGATATTGGTGATAAGAGTGAGCATGGAGATCTGCCATGTACATGGGCAGGAGATCATCTTATGGATCTTCATTCTTGTGTTGGTCTGCAGCTGCACTTCAGCAATCAGCAAGGTGATGGTTCTATTGTGGTGGTCTGCACTTTGCCGTGGTTGCCTGCTGCGCCTTCCATCCTGTGGGGTGGAAGCCGTTAAATAAGGCTGAATATCTGCAGTAGTGACCAAATCGTCAACAGGAACCTGGTCAAAATTTTCAATCATTACTACATTTCTTTATTTTCAAATGATTAAAAATATTTTATCTTTGAAAAGTATTATAGGAAGCATCTCGGTCTGGGAAATAAATGTTGGAGAACTACCAATGTGAAATGTAAGAAAAGGATGGCACATGACAGGACCAAACGTTGAACTATTCGAATGAAGTTAGCTACATACACATAGAAGTCGTATTGTAGTAAAGTATGAAAGCTTGATAGCAGCAATAATTCAGAGGAACAAATCATTATGGCATTTCAACACACGAGTTTTGTTATTTCCCTGTGTGTTAATTTACGATTTGTAAGTTTTCTTTCAGTTGGTTCCACAACGGCAAGATATTTGGCCACCAGCAGTGTGAGGCTAATAATAAAATACTAGTTCAGTTCAGCACGCATGAAGTAATTTGTGTCTTTAATTCAGTAGGAAGTATTTCCATCCCAATTTATATATGAAGCTTGACATTTTTACACTAAGTTTGACCACTTGTCTTATTTATTTATTTATTTATTTTTGCAAAACATCACTTCTTTTATTGTAGCTTGCTTTATTAATAAAAAGTTTTTTTAAAAAACTGAAATTACGCTATGTTTGCACAAATTTTTTTGAATAAGATGAATAGTCAAACTTGAGGTCAAAAAAATCAAATGTCTTATAATTTAGGATCGAGGAAGTATTAAAGGTGACTTTTTTCCCTCTTTCTTCTTTTCTAATGAAGATACTCAAAAGGTGCCGTATATATATATATATATATATACACTTGCGCATGCTGGAGATTGAGCTCATACTAAAAGATAGTGAGGGAAAGGGCTGCAAAAAGCTTCTCCGTATAAAACTTTGAAGACCGTAAAGCTTGTTGATGGTTATTTTCATCACTGGTTTTTCTCCAAAATCGATGGTAAAAATGATTTCGTTGCCAATTTTATTACGAAAAAGGTGGTAATATGCTATCAGTTATAACTAATGGTTTTAATAAAGCCAGTGGTGCAAATATCATCGGTGAAAACTATTTCAGTAGTAGTGAATAGAAGCTAAACTCTTTTGTGGAGATGCTACCTACTAAGCATTAATTTGAATTCAACACCAAAATTTGAATTACGCCCGACAATGAGTATTGATTTCTCGCCTGTGCCATTGGTAGACAAGGAGATGTGCTTTACACAGCTTTAGTCGTCGGAAGATGCAGCAATGGAGATGTGCTATTTGACCAGGACGTGTTGAGTTCTGGACCTTAGCTTTAGCGAGATGTCACTCCATATGATTTCAACAGGAAAGAAAAAAAAATTACATCTCTTTCCATCCGGAATTCAATGGCAGAGAAAAAAGATGCCATATCAGAAAGTGAATGAAAGCCATGTTTGTATGACCGTGTGGTTTGCTGGATCTTGGCAAGCTGTGTTTGACTATAGTGAAATGAGTTAGCTTTTGCAAATTACTAGGAAAAACATTCCTAAGGTGGCGTGGCTGAGGCCAGCTTCACCGTGTAATTTTGGGACCACATACAAATGATTACAATATATATAGCATTCATTCCTAGTAAACAAAGCTTGCTCGTTCTTCATTCGAATAAAAAAGCACGTATGAAAATAGTTGCAGTTTGTAAAGAAACATGAATGTGACCGACTGGGCTCTAAGCAAATCTTGAATCGCAGACTGAGCATACAACTCAAACCACACCTCAAATCTACTATCCACCTACAGAGAAAGCTGGATGCGGTTCCAGTTCCACCTGTTCTCATGTCTACGAAGTGAGATTGTTGAAGTCCACAAAAACTCTATCGTGCCCTCCTGCAAAACAACTGCTGAACAATGAATCTAAAGCATCTCACATGTCACCGAAGTCCACTAACTGTGTCCTCTGCCATCTGCCACCCAACCATCAAGCAGCATTTGACCAGCAATCACCAACAATGATAACTGATACGGCTGACCAGATCATTGTGAGCCATAGCTGAGATTCTTCCCATAAAGCCCGAACAAACTATGAAATATTCCTGTGCACACTCAAAACACCTCAGAGAAGACACTTGTGGGCAATATCTATGGCTTCTCCCAGTATGACACCTCCAACGAGGAAACGACATCAAAAGGATTGGTGTGGACTGATTGTTGAATGGTGCTGGGTTTCCAGGCAGATCCATACGCAGGCAGGATGTGCAAATAAGAATAGGAGGCACAACGACACCTCAAGCAAAAGGAGCGGGAACCATATAGACATTATCACTGTACCCTCAACAGAAACTAATTAAGTTACTACCAGTCAATATAATGGATCCAGGGCCAGCCAACCCTAGGCGCCCGCTTGGGCTCCGGTCCCGGCACATGCTTAGCCTTTCGTTGCAACATTCTTATATTAGTCGGAAGCTTCAAATCACATGACCTAATCGGTGTTTTGAGTCTCGTTCAGGCTTCATTTCAGACTTTCAGTCCTGGGCTACTACTGCCTGCCACTACAGCAGGTGCCAGGTAGTCCACATGCATCACATTCACACAGAAAACATCTCATACTGTAGATGCTCGGTATCATGGTATGTATCTTGGATATGCGTAAATAGAGTAGCAACACCGCAAATATAACGATATCCATTAGTATCATTGATCTAATAACTGAAAGGAATAGACGGATTCATGCATACATATTGTTACATGAAAAAAAAAAACAAAAAAAGATAACTTGTGCCGCGTGCTAAGAACAAGACATGGAATGCAACGAGTGACTCTAAGATAGGAGGACCCTTAAGAGCAACATGCAAAATGCGATGAAAACATATAGGATCTGGGCCATGCACCATGGGATGAGTTTCCCTATTGTGCCGATGGGAGCCTTGAATAAACACAGAGATTGTAATTAAGGGTGCATCATTTCATACCCACTACTACTGGGCTCGCTGCTGCTACTACTTGCAAAGGGACTGTAAAAGTCGATCTGCGGTGGCCTGGGTGTTCTGGCTTAAGAAGAAAATCTTCTCATGCAGATCGAGAGAACCCTTGAATGCCTGCCCACCCTTATACAGCGGCACCATAGCTCCGTGAAATGAGCTAGCCACCTGTGTTTTGGATGTGGTACAGACAAGGGAGTTTTTCCCCTCTCCGGTCACTGTGAATAAAAGCCATGAGCGTGAGTCCTTTGGGACTCGAACTTTGACCATCCCGAGAGAGAGGTACTGATCCGCATGCATTGACCAATTGGTAAGCCCAGCCGTTCCCCGTGCAAAGGGATTATAGTAGCTTGGGGCTAGGTTGGCGAGTATCCAGTTCTACTGCAAGGTGGGCAGTGTTCCTCAAGTACTGCCATGCTTTGCATCTCATTGTAGCTGTAGCAAGAAGTGTCTGCAGCAAGGATGACGCTGGCAGCATCACCTAAGGTGATGGCTGTGGGAGGACTCTGTCGGTGTTTAGCCACCGATAGCTTGCCACAGGGTTCCCGTAGCAGTTGATTCGGATCTCGGCAAATACTAGAACTCGGCGGTTCACGCAAGAGATACTCGGTTTATCCTGGTTCGAGCCCTCGTCGTCGAGTAAAAGCTCTACTCCAGTCGACCTTGGCCTTTTTGCGTTGGATTGATGTATGATCGTGCGTTGTTGTCGCTTGTTACAAAGAGGGTGCTCTGGCTCCTTTTTATGAGAGAAAAGAGCCAGAGCTTTGCTTCTAATCCTAGTCGGACTTAGTAGAGAGAGTTCTGTTCCTATTACAGAAGTTACTTTCTATCTGTCTAACTAGGATAGGACGTCTTCTACTCGGAATTGGTCCCTCTATCTCTGTCTTGTGGGTCCGTCCTAACGGGAGTCATGTTGATGGGGAACCGTCTTGGTCCTGCATCGACAAGCCCCCGAGCATTTCGAAGTTGAACTCGGGAGACGACTTGTATCATGAGTGATGCTTTGAAGTGGTCTTTCTTGAATTTTCTCCTCCTTTTCGTTGTGCACCGTAGGTGCACTCATTGAGTGTAGCCCCCGAGCCTCTTGCTATTTATCTATAAGTAGCTGGAGGGTCTTGGAAAATTTAGAAAAAAGTTGAGGGTGTATACCCTGTAGCCCCCGAGCCTTTGTCCGAGTTCTTTTCCTTAAAAGTAGTCGGATGATGGCTTCTGGTTGTCGTGCACCTATAGGTGCACTCAATGAGTGTAGCCCCCGAGCCTCTTGCTTTTTGGGACAAAGAGCTGGAGGGTCTTGAGTAGCATGATGGCTTTGAAATTGTAGCCCCCGAGCCTGAATTCCTTTTCTCAAAAGTAGTCGGGTGGTGGCTTCTGGTTATCGTGCACCTATAGGTGCACTCAATGAGTGTAGCCCCCGAGCCTCTTGCTTTTTGGGACAAAGAGCTGGAGGGTCTTGAGTAGAAATAATGTCTTGAAATTATAGCCCCCGAGCCTTTGTTCGGGTTCTTCTGTGCAGGGTTTGGACGAAGGCCCGTGACTCCTTTTTGGTGGATTACTCTTTCACTGTAGCTTTTATGTCTTCCTTTTATGACTGGGCGTTGGCATCTGGTGCAGTAAAGGCTATATGCTTTTACTATGATGGAATATTCTCCGGATATGCTCCTTTACTGCACTATTTACTGTTCTCTTTTAAGCCTTGTCAGTGTCCTTCTGTCCTGGTGAACTTGGTCCATGTACACCGATCTTGTTCTATAAATAGGTCTTCTTCCTTCTTGGTTTTTCAGGGCATTGAAGTTTGTTGCCTTCTGTTCTGGTGGGAATGATTGTTTGTGAGATGGATCAGCCCCCGGGCTTCTTTCTTTTCCTTTCAGTATGGTTTTTTTAGTGGGTAGAAGAATTCTTAAGATAGGGATTAGAGGCAGACTAATCCCGAAGTAGCATTGTGATTGGAGGCTCATTCTGGTAGGTAGAAGAAGTCTTGAGATGTGCCTTGTGTTGGGTCATTTTGCAGTCTTAGTTCTTCTTTTCTACTCTGTCAGACATATGCTCTGCGTGGGAGGGTTACCGAGCCGCACTGTCCTCTAGCTGTGCGGTGCAAAGCTGCGACTGCCCAACGCAGAGCTAGAGCCCTCTTGTTCACATGGGGTCCGATTCAACTTGTGGCTGGAGAGGCCCGATGTGATGCTTGAGAAGTCAGTGCTACTTTTGGTGATCTTGGATGCACTGTGTTGGTGTATCTAGGTTGCTTTGGATCTGCTCGGCCCGGACTGTCTCAGAGGTAGTCTGGGCCGGCGACAGCTATCACCTTGGTTGTCTGGGGGTTCTGCGTAGTTGTTTTCTATGGCAGAATTCCACTGGGTTCCTTGTAGCTGTTGCTTTAGTTTTCTTCTGAATTCGATGGGTCTTGTAAGACTTGTATCCTTGTATCTTGATGAGAGTATGAATTATTATATGGATCTAAGTTCTTTGCAACTGTATCTGTTGATTGTCTACCTTCGAGCCGACTTGTTTTTGATAACGACTGGTTGTCTATCTCCAAGCTGACTTGTTTTTGATAAGCCTAGTTGTCAGCCTTCGAGCCGACTTGTTTTTTGATACCATAGGCTCTAGTGGTGCTGTATTTTTGTTACCGTTGTAACGGTTTAGAATGTTACCGTTGGCCAGTGACGAGATAGAGACCGTTATCCCGGATTTTACTGGGCCTTTCTGTTATTACGCCATATATCCGTTGGACTTTTACCGTTGTTTTGTTGAATGGGCCCTAAGCCAGGCCCTTCTTCCTTCTTATAAATTGGTGGTTTGGGGTAACTGTTCCTCTCCTTCGCTTCGTCTCTGTCGGTGTTTGACCACCGATAGCCTGCCACGGGGTTCCCGTAGCAGTTGATTCGGACCTCGGCGAACGACTAGAACTTGGCGGTTTCACGCAAGAGACACACGGTTTATCCTGATTCGAGCCCTCGTCGTCGAGTAAAAGCTCTACTCTAGTCGGCCTTGGCCTTTTGCGTTGGATTGGTGTATGATTGTGTGTTGTTCGTCTGTTTTCTCCGTTACAAAAGAGGGTGCTCTGGCTCCTTTTTATAAGAGGAAAAGAGCCAGAGCTATGGTTTCTAATCCTAGTCGGACTCGTAGGAAGTGTTCTGTTCTTATTACAGAGGTTACTTTCTATCCGCCTAACTAGGTTGATCCGTAATCTACTCGGATCCGATCTTCTTGCTCTTGTCCTGACGGGAGCCGTGCTGGTGAGTAGCCGTCTACGTCCTGTATCGACAAGCCCCCGAGCATTTCGAAGTAGAACTCGGGGAGCGCCTTGCTTCTGGAGTGATGCTTCGAAGTGGTCTAGCTGAAGATTTCCTCTATTGTGCACCATAGGTGCACTCATTGAGTGTAGCCCCCGAGCCTCTCGCTACTTATTTATAAGTAGCTGGAGGATCTTGAGAAAAAAAGAAAAAGTTGAGGGTGTATGCCCTGTAGCCCCCGAGCCTTCGTCCGACTTCTTTTTTGTCAGAAAAGAAGTCAGGCGATGGTTTTAGCCTGTTTGGTATTGTAAGTGTGTTTCCTTAAGCGTAGCTTCCGAGCTCTTCCTAGTTCTTTGTATAAAATGAGGCGAAGATTCGTGACTTGCTTTAGCCATAGTCCCCGAGCTTTTCCTGAGTTCTTCTTCTTGAAAGTAGTCGGATGATGGCTTCTGGTTGACGTGCGCCCATAGGCGCACTCATTGAGTGTAGCCCCCGAGCCTCTTGCTTTTTGGAACAAAGAGCTGGAGGGTCTAGAGTAGCATGATGTCTTTGAAACTGTAGCCCCCGAGCTTGAATTCTTTTCTTCAAAAGTAGTCGGGTGGTGGCTTTTGATTGACGTGCGCCCATAGGCGCACTCAATGAGTGTAGCCCCCGAGCCTCTTGCTTTTTGGAACAAAGAGCTGGAGGGTTGAAATTGTAGCCCCCGAGCTTGAATTCTTTTTTAGCTGCAGCCCCCGAGCTTTTTCCGAGTTCTTCCTTAGCTGCAGCCCCCGAGCTTTTTCCGAGTTCTCCTGTGTAGGAAACGGACAACGGCTCGTGACTTTGCTTTTACTGTCCTTTATGTCTGCTTTTATGGTTGGACGTTGGCGGTGATGGTATAAAGGCTTTTTACTTGTCTTTGGGATATGCCTCGAATATACTCTTCTTTGCTTTCTTTACTGCCTTCTTTTATTGTCCTTGTCAATGCTTTCTCTGAATTGGTGAACCTGGTCTATGTACACCGATCTTGGCCTATAAATTACATTTCCCTTTCGGTTGTTTTCAGAGTCTTGTAGTATGCTTCTTCCTGTTCTTGTGACAATGATAGTTTGCGAGGTTGAACAGCCCCCGGGCTTCTTTCTTGTTCTTCTAGTATGGTCTATTTAGTGGGTAGAAGAATTCTTGAGATAGGGATTAGAGGCAGACTAATCCCGGAGTAGCATTGTGGTTGGAGGCTCCTTCTGGTAGGTAGAAGAAGTCTTGAGATGTGCCTTATGCTGGGTCATTTTGCACTCTTAGTTCTTCTTTTCCACTCTACCAGACATATGCTCTGCGTGGGAAGGTTGCCGAGCCGCACAGTCTTCTAGCTGTGCGGTGCAGATCAGCTTCCGCCCGACGCAGAGCTGGAGCTCTCTTGTTCACATGGGGTTCGATCCGACTTGTTTTTGGAGAGGCCCGATGTGATGCTTGATCAGTCAGTGCTCCTTTTGGCGATCTTGGATGCACCGCGTTGGTGTATCCAGTTGCTTTGGATCCGCTTTCGGCTCATTCTCGCCTCGAGGTAGTCCGGGTCTGCAACGAGGACGATTTTGGATTCTGCGTAGTTGTTTTCTATGGCGGAATTCCACTGGGTTCCTTGTAGATTTTTCGCGTAATTTTCTTCTATGGCTAAATTCTACAGGGTTCCTTGTAGCCGTTGCTTCGGTGTTCTTTCTGAATTTGATGGGTCTTGTAAGACTTGTATCCTTGTATTATGTAAATTATACTAAAGAAATATATGCTCATGAAGTAATCCGAGTTGTTTTGTCCTGAATTGCTAGTTGTCTGCCTTCGTGCCGACTTGTTTTGGTAGATAGTAAGATGGTCTGTCTTTGAGTAGAGTTGTTTTAGCTGAGATGTTAACTGCCTTCATTTCGTGGTCTTGTTCTTAGATGGCTTCTCTTGTGCCGACCTGTTATGATAATATTGGCAAAGCTACCTCTTCTTGTAACGGCACAATACTTTACCGTTGGTGGGTAGCGGGATAAGGACCGTTATCCCGTGATTTAAGGGTTTACTGGGCCTTTCCTGTTACTGCGCCTTGTATCCGTTGGCCTTTTTACCGTTGCCCCTTAAGTGGGCCTTTTAAGACCGGTCTATAAATTAGCTACGGTTACTGTTCTTTTTCTTCACCTTGCCTTTGCTTCCTGAAACCCTAGCGCCGTAGAAAAAATCCCCAAATCTTTGCTCTTGCATTGCCGCCACGCATCCTCCTCTTAGTTTGGTTGTTTGATTCGTTGCATGGGAAGGATGAAGGTGGCATCCAAGAAGTCGGTAGTTGAGAAGCCTGTTCTTGAGGAGGAGGTCGACGAGCAGTTGAATCCCGAGTTTGCTACTATGAAGGCCATCGCGAAGAACTTCCCCTCTCCGACTGCTGAGGAGAAGCATCTGGTCGAGCTGCAGGATTGGGGGATGATCTAGCCCAAGGAGTTCTCCGGTTGGGTTGCTCCTAGTGAGCATCGTGTTCCTGTTCCTCGCCTCGGGGAAATTGTTCTTTTTATTTCTTTTGTTCATGCCGGGCTCTGTCTTCCGGCTTGTTCCTTCCTTCACCGTTTTCTTCGCTATTTTTGCATCTCTCTCCATGATCTTACCCCGAATGGGGTTCTTCATCTTTCTGTTTTTGTTCATTTTTGTGAAACTTTCCTTGGCATTCCTCCTTCCCTAAATCTGTTCCGCTTTCTTTTCCACCTCAAGCCGCAGCCCCGCAATGATTCCCTCCACACCCTTGGTGGATGTGGAATTCAATTCCGGCAGGGGCGTAAATCGAGCCACTTCTTTGAGTACGATCTTGTTGAATCCGTGAAGGATTGGCGGTCCGAGTGGTTTTATGCTGGTAATCTTGATGGTGGTGCTGGTGCTCCAGCACTTCAAACCTACTCGGGGGTCCCGCCTGTTCCTAATGATCGGTGGGAGAAGGAGTAGCTCACTGCTGCCGAGTTGACTCTTCTCCAACCCCTTTTTGATAGGATTAGTTACTTGAAGCAGAATGACTTGTCTGGTTTCGCCATTGTGGCAAGCTATCTTCGTCGCCGAGTACAGCCTTTGAAGACACGGGAGCATTTTGGCTTCGAGTACTCTGGTGCTGAGGATCCCTCCCGAATGGTGGCCACGACCGAGTTATCTAATGGTGAGGTGCTTGTGCGCCTCCAGAAGATTTTGAAGGGAGCGTCGGTGGTCCCCATGATTGGCTTTGAGTACTCGGCCAACAATCCTCCTCCTGCTGTAAGTTATATATTTTTTGTTTGAGTTTTTGTTTTCTGAGTACTTTTTTGATTAATACTGACTTGTCTTTTTGTTCTTTTTGAAGCCTTTTGGCAGGGATTTTGATGCCGATGCCTCTCTTTATGTTGATGGGGAGATTGCTCCTCTTCCTGCTCCTCCGGCTGGTCTTGGTCATCAGGTAATTGAAGACCGAGTTGTTTTGCCGGGTATTTCTTTGATGGAGCCTTCTCTTCAGTATGTTCCTTATTAGCCGGTGGCCCTTCCTCGAGTCACTCATGCCGGTGCTAAGAGACCTGCTGCGGGAGATTCTTCTTCTTCAGCGGCACAGAAACGGGCGCGTTCCTCTCCTTCCCCTCAGCCTTCAGGTAACCTTCTGATAGGTGAGAGGTTGTTTGATTTTTCTGACTTGTTTTCTTTTTTTTTTTTTGGAAAGTAGTCTTGATTCTCTTTTCTTGGTAGAAGGTGGATCAGTTCTTCTTTTTGAAGATGAAGCTGAGGATGTTGACAACTCTCCCCTTCTTCGCCGGTGAGTGTTGTCTTCTTGGTTTTGGTGTGTATACTTCTTTGCTCTTTTATCTTTGACTCGGCTCCCCCTGTAGCCCCCCTTGACTTCTTCTCAACCTCCAGTTTTGGGACCCTTGCCGGGTCCTGCTCCTTCGTCTGCCGGGTTGTTGGTGGATCTGGAGCAGGTCATGCCTCCTCCACCACCTCGGCCTCGTATTGCTTTCCGTCGTCCTCCTAAGTAAGTTTTTCTTCTTTCTGACTTCTTTTTTATTTTCTTGCATTATTTGTCTTTGACTTTTTTGGTTTTTGTAGGTTATCTGCTGCTATTTCTTCTGCTCCGGCTTCTGACTCTGAGAAGACGGAGAGTGTTGGTGTGGTGGGTCAGGTGCCTTTGCCTGACCCCAATCCTGCTGTGGAGTCTACCCTTATGGTGACTTCTTCTTCTGCTGCTGGGACTTCTTCACTGCTGGCTGCTCAAGCGGTTGTGGCGACTTCTTCGGGAGCGGACAAGTTGCCATTTGCCCAACCCCTAACTTCTCCTCATCCTAGGGTTGGGTGTTCTCCTCCTTTGTCTCCTTTTTATCCTCCTTGGGATTCTGTCCGTGATTTGAAGTTGATGCAGGATCTGGAAGAAGACTTCAATCCGAGTTCTCGCCTTAAGAAGCTTGAGGCTGGATTCAAGTCTTTTACTGAACAATTCCAGGTAGGATGACTTGTTTGCTTTATTTTCTGTCTTGTCTTTTTCTTATCCTTCTTTTTATCCATATGCAGGAATACGTAAGCGATTCTGACATCTTCTTTGGCTCGTCTGAGTCTCAAAAGAAGTTGTTGGATGAGCTGGCTTCTCTGTGGCTGGCGCTTGATGAGGAGCGTCAAGGGCGTCAATCCTCAGAGACTGCCTTGAGAGCTCAAGTGGTTGCTGCTGTTGAATCCGAGAAGAAGGTTTCTCGAGATCTTCAAGGTACTTGTAAATGCTTTTTGTTGCGTATAATTCTGTCACTGCATTTTTTCTGACTTCTTTCTGCTTCTTTCTGCAGCTTTGAAGAAAAAGTACTCGGAAGATACTGAGGCTTTGAAGCTTGAAGTAAAAACCTTCCGCAATGACTCGGAGAAGGTAAAGGAGGATGCTGAAGAAACTTTAGCCCGGGCTCGGCTGATTAGGCGTGGTGCTGATCGAGATCTTTTGCAGGCTAAGGCATCAATTGAAGACTTGTCTGCTCGTCTGAAGGTTTCGGAAGACAGGTGGTCAGCCTTGCTGAGTTCTGTGCAAGGACTTGCCACTATCTTTGAGGAGGCCTAAAGACGCCGGGTCTGACTGGTTCAGGTTCGATTCCTTCCTCGACTGACCGAGCGGACCATCAATTTTGCCAAGGATGTTGTGTTGCTTGGCGTCCAAGGTGTTTTGGCTCGTATCCGAGTGGTTGATCCCAACTTTCCTCTTGATAGAGTGATGGATGGGACCCATACTCCTGAGGATGAACAAGCACTCGCGGAGTCTGAAGCTGCTGTCCTGCCTTTAGCTCAGGAGTTTACTGATCTTGTAGAGATTACGCCAGTGCGTGCTGATGATGGTGATGATCATCAGTAGTGAACTTCTTTGTTATAATGAGACTTTGATGTCTTCCTGGATTATAAAAAGAATTTCTTTTCTTGAATCGTGGTCAAATATCTTGTTGCTGACCTTTGAATATTTTGCTGTCTGTCGTATTCTTTTTTGGTGTTGTGAATCCATCTAAGAATAGTTAATGTTGTAGCCGTCTTCAATGATTAGCTCGGACCGTAGGCCCTCATCCGAGTTCTTTTTCTCTAGAAGTCGGGATAGGTCGAGCTCTCTCTTGGCTCTCATCTAGTCCTGAAAAGGAGCTAGGATAGGGCGAGTGTTGACTTCTTTTAGCCGTACTCTCATCGGTGTTGTGAAAACAACCCGGAATAGTTGGGCTCAGGCTAGGTTGTAGCCATTTTGCACTTCAACAAATAATTCGGACCATAGGCCCTCATCCAAGTTCCTTTTATCTAGAAGTTGGGACAGGTCGAGCTCTCTCTTGGCTCTCATCTAGTCCTGAAAAGGAGCTAGGATAGGGCGAGTGTTGACTTCTTTAGCCGTACTCTCATCGGTGTTGTGAAAACAACCCGGGGGTCGAGCGTTTTTTGCTCTCATCGGGGTTCTATGTTGCCCGGGGGGTCGAGCGCTTTTTTGCTCTCATCGGGGTTTGCCCGGGGTCGAGCGTTTTTGCTCTCATCGGGGGGTTGCCCGGGGTCGAGCGCTTTTTGCTCTCATCGGGTTTGCCCGGGGGTCGAGTGCTTTTTGCTCTCATCGGGGTTTGCCCGGGAGGTTGAGTGCTTTTTTGGACCGTCGGTCCTTATTCGAGTTCCGTATTATAGAAGTCAGGATCTAGTTCTGGAAAGCAGCTGGGATACTGTAATCTTTCTTATGAATCTTTGTTGAAAGAAGTAGTACATGTCTTTGTTATCTAGGCGTAAAATCGTCGTAATTGAGAAATGTGCCATGAATTTTTTATTGGGGCTCCGTCTTCAGTCATCAGTTCGTAGGATCCTGGTCCTGTTACTTTTGTTACTATGAAGGGACCTTCCCATGGGCTGAGTAGTTTGTGTCTTCCATCTGGTTTTTGTATTTTCCTGAGAACTAGATCGCCGGCTTGTAAGGTTCTTAGTTGAACGCTTTTGTCGTAATATCTTCTCAGTCCTTCCATGTATCTTGCTGATTGTAGTGTTGCATTGACTCTGACTTCTTCTAAGCTGTCGATTTCTAGTCTCCTGGTTTCCTCTGCTTCTCCTTCGTTATATTGCTCAATTTTGGGGATGTCCATATTAAGTCTGCTGGTAATACGGCTTCTGATCCGTATACCAAGAAGGCCAGTTGCTCTGCTTATCTGAGTTATTAGTCCCCAGACTACTTTGGGTAGTTCATCTATCCATTTTGCTCCGTAATCTTTGAGGTCTTCATATAGTCTTGGTTTCAATCCAGCCAAGATGAGACCGTTTGCTCTTTCTACTTGACCGTTTGCTTGAGGATGAGCTACTGATGCATAATCAATGCTGAATCCGCAGTCTTGAGCCCAGCTTTTGAATTCATTGGCTGTGAATGGTGATCCTAGGTCTGTAATTATCCTGTTTGGCATCCCAAATCTGTGCATAATTTCTTGGATGAACTCTTGTGCTTTGGCTGAGCTGTATTTTACTAATGGCTTGTATTCTATCCACTTGGTGAACTTGTCGATGGCCACGAAGATGTACTCGAACCCTCCTTTGGATTTCTTAAGTGGTCCGACTTGATCAAGCCCCCAGCATGAGAACGGCCATGCTGGTGGGATGCATATTAGATTGTGAGCTGGAACGTGTGCTTGTCTTGCAAACATTTGACAGTTTTTGCAGTATTTGACTAGTTCTTCGGTGTCTTTTAATGCTGTTGGCCAATAGAATCCTGATCGAAAAGCTTTTCCGACTAGTGTCCTTGAAGATGCATGATTCCCGCAGCATCCCGAGTGCATTTCTAGTAATATTTCTTTCCCTTCTGTTGTTGATACGCATTTCAATAATACGCCTGATGATGCTGCTCTTTTGTAAAGATTATCTCCTACTAAGACATAGTTTTTGCTTCTTCTGATTACCCGAGTTGCTTCTGCTTTATTTCCAGGTAACTTCTTTTCCTTGATGTAATCTATGAATACTTGCATCCATGTTGAGTTATCTGTGCTGATCATTAGAATTTGCTCTTGTTCTGTCTTCTTCTTCTCGTCTTCTTTTTCGTCTGACTTGATAGATGGTTTGTTTAATTCTTTTATGAAAACTCCAGCGGGTACTTTTGCCCTATCTGAGCCTAGTTTGGCTAACACATCGGCTGCAACATTTGAATCTCGTAATATATGATGTATTTCTAGACCTTGAAAATTCTTCTCAAGCTTTCTGATTTCTGCGCAATAGGCATCCATGTTTTTCTTGGTGTAATCCCATTCTTTATTGACTTGGTTGACTACTACTGCTGAATCTCCGTAGACTAGTAATCTTTTGATTCCAAGTGATGTTGCGACTTGTAGGCCGTGGATGAGTGCTTCGTACTCTGCTTCATTGTTGGTAGCTTGCCATAAAATTTGTAGAACATATCTGAGTTGTTTTCCATCAGGTGCGATAAGCAGTACTCCTGCTCCTGCCCCTCCTAGTTTTAGAGATCCATCGAAGTACATTTTCCAATGGCTAGGATGATGTTTAGAGTAGGTTGTTGTATTTCGGTCCATTCCGCAATGAAGTCGGATAATGCTTGAGATTTGATTGCCTTTCTTGGTGTAAATTCTATCTTGAGTGCTCGAGTTCAACTGCCCATTTTAAAATTCGTCTGTTGAGTCTCGGTTTCTTAGGATGTCTCCGAGTGAAAAATCTGTTCCACCACTTCTTTTGTGGTGTTCAAAATAATGCCTGAGCTTCCTTGAAGTTATAAGTATTGCGTAGAGTAGTTTTTGCCGTGAGGATATCTCACTTTTGATACTTGTGAGTACTTCACTTATGTAGTATACTTGGCCTTTGTACTTTGTAGATGTGTCCTTGCTCTTCTCTTTCGACCGCAATAGCCGTGCTAACTACTGAAGTAGTTGCAGTAATGTAGAGCATGAGGTCTTCATCTTTCTTTGGTGGTACTAATACTGGAGATGTGCTGATATATGCTTTTAGCTTGTCGAAGGCTTCTTGTGCTTCTTCGTTCCGGTAAATTTGTCATTTTCTTTAGTAATTTGAAAAAAAGGTAAGCCTTTTTCCCCAGTCTGGAGATGAATCTGTTGAGTGCTGCCATGCAACCTGTTAGTGTCTGTAGATCCTTGATATCAGCTGGTGGGCCCATGTCGGTTATTGCCTTGATTTGTTTTGTGCTTGCTTCAATTCTTCTTTGGCTGACTAGAAATCCGAGTAGTTGTCCCGATGATACGCTAAATACACATTTGTTGGGGTTAAGTTTCCACTTCCATCTTTTGAGATTGTTGAAAGTTTGTTGTAGATCTTCAATCGGAGAATGCTGGTTGTTTGTTTTGACGACTACGTCATCCACATATGCTTCAGCGTTCTTTCCAATTTGATCTCCCAAACAAGTCTGGGATTGCTCTTTGGTATGTTGCTCCTGCATTTTTGAGTCCAAAAGACATTGTTTTGTAACAATAGGCGCCGAAAGGTGTAATGAAAGATGTCTTGCTTTGGTCTTCTTTTTTTTAGTGCAATCGATGATATCCCGAGTAGCAATCTAGAAAGGATAATAGAGCTGATCCTCTTTGTTGAATCCACTATCGATAAATTCTTGGTAATCCGAAAGGGTCCTTTGGACAATGTTTGTTGAGGTCCGTGTAGTCGACACACATACGCCATTCATCTGTGTTCTTTTTTGTGTACGAGCAGGTTTGCCAACCGATGCAGGGTGTAAGATTTCTTTAATGAACCCTGCTGCTAGTAGTCGGGCTATTTCTTTTTTTTATTGCTTCCTTTTTGTCCGGTGAAAAATGTCGTAGTTTTTGTTTGATCGGTCTTGCTCCTTTGTTGACTTCAATTTTGTGCTCAGCCAACTCCCTTGGGACTCGGGCATATCTGGCTGGTTTCCGGGCAAATATATCCTTGTTGTCCCGTAAGAAGTTGGTGAGCACGAGTTCCTATTTGATAGGCGGTGTGTGCGCCGATTGTGGCGCTCTTTGATGGATCACCCGTCCCTAGATCAATCTTTTGGTGCCCTCTCCCTCAGCTGTGGTGAGTGTACTTTATTTTTTTGGCTGGTATCTCTAGTTCTTACGTTTCTTATTTACGCTCTTTGCCGAGTTTGTTTCACCTTGTACTTTTGAGGATATTTATATTGCTTGTACATCGCATTCGTATGCGCTTTTTAGGTCTCCTCTGAGAGAGAGTACTCCATGTGGTCCTGGCATCTTGAGTAGTAGATATGGATAGTGTGGTATAGCCAAGAATTTTGCTAGTGCTGGTCTTCCTAATATCGCATGATATGATGATTCAAAATCTACAACTTCAAATTTGATGAGCTCGTCACGTAATTTGTGGGAGTTCCAAATGTTACTTGGAAGTGTAATCTGTCCGAGAGGCATAGCTGGTCTCCCCGAGTACTATCCCATAAAAAGGTACGCTTGTAGGTGTGATCATTTTTGAGAATTCTGTTCCCATTTTCTTCGAGGTGTCTGCGCAAATATGATGTTGAGTCCTGCCCCCCATCGATGAGTACTTTGGTTCTTGTTGCGGCGGCAATTGTTGGTCCGAGTACTAATGGATATAGCCCCACGTTCCCAACACTTGTCCATTGGTCTTCCCGTGAGAACTGAATTGGATATTGTGACCGGTTTAAATATCTGGGTGTTCTTGGCTCTCTTTGCCATGATTGTTCGCCAAGCAAGCTTGTCTTCTTGTTTGCTCCTAGAACCGGGTACTCCCGAGAATTTACTCGATATCTTTGTTTCTTGGATTTTGAAAACCGTTATCGGTTATGTTGTCTTCTTCTTTTTTCTCTTTGTTTTCTTCCTTGTCTTGTTTGTCCTTTCTCATATATTTTTCTTGAAAGATGCGACACTCTCCCATTGGGTGGATTCCTGTTGGATGATAGATGCATTTCATGTTTTCGAGGTCTTCAAATCTTCTTGTCGGGTAGAATTTCTTTCTTTTTCGGTGGATGCCACCATGTTGTCGAATATCTCTTTTTATTGTGGAATTCTTGTCTATTGTCTTGAATGTTCCATCTTCTTGAGTTGTCTTGATACCTTGAGTTGTCCTGGTATCTCGAGTTGTCTTGATAACCCGTGTTGTTTTGGTTGTTCCATCTTGTGTTGTTTTGATCATTCGAGTTGTTTCTTACGTGCGTGTTGTTTCTCCTTTCGAGTTGTTTTACGTTTGTCCGGAAATCTTTCTCTTGTCTTCTCTTCTGCTGTAATCATCTTTTCAATCTGTTCTTTTTTGAACTCCTCGTTTGTCCGAGGGTTTTCCTTGTAGAAATCGTGAAACATCCATCTTACTTTTAAGCCGTATGAAAATTCTTCTATTATTTCTCTCTCTCGCGATGTCGTGTACTTGTGCTCGAAGTTCTCCAAATCTTCTATAGACGTCTCTCGAGGCTTTCTCACGGATTTTGCTTTAAACCTTTCAACTCGGCTTGCGTTATTGGGTGGATCAGTATCCCTGCAAAATTCTCGCAAAAGGCTTTTTGGAGGTCACCCCATGCTTTGATAGATCCGGGTCGTAACTTATCGAACCACCGGGCGTGGTAATGTTTCCAGGGCCATTGGGAAAAATAAGGCTTTTATGTCATCATCGCCTCCGGCTAGTTCTATAGATTGAGAATAAATTCTAAGCCATTGCATTGGCTCAGTCTTGCCATCATATTTTGAATGATTGGATGGTTTGAATTTGTGAGGTAGTTTGACTGTGAGTAGTCTTCCTGCGAAGCAAAGAAATCTGTCGGATACTTTTTTCAGTGCGTAGTCGGAATCTGCTTTTTTGTCGTATCTCGAAATAATCCTGGGGGGACTTCTGGGTGGTGTTGGAGATCTTCCCCTGTTATCCCCTGTTTTTTCTGTCCAATCGTGATGAGGTTGAGCTCTTCTCCCATAATTTGGAGTTGATAACCTTTCGAAAGCAGAAATCCTTCGAGTTCTCTGACTTGTCTATTCAGATGGTATGTGTCGGGGAGGTACTCGGTCGTCTTGTATCCTTTGCGCGGTATCTCTGAGTAGACTTCTAAGCCTGGCTTGTTCTTCACTTGGTCGTTGTATGGCGTCAATTTCATTAATTAACTCTTGTATCTTGTTGATAGGATCAAGTCTTGTCCTTGCTGCAGTTCGTCTTTCCTCGGCTTCTTTCTCAGCTCTTTTTTTGATTGTACTCGGCTAGTTCTTCTTCATATTTGCGCCACGCTTCTCTTCGTTCATGAACTTCGGTTCCTTCTTCCTCCTCTTTTCTTGTTTCTTCTTTCTCTTGCTTTGCTTTAAATTTGTCGGTCTCTCCTTCTCTTGTGACGGAATTTGCTGGAATATCAGCTTCTGATTCTTCTGAAGATCTGTAGTCGGGTTGGACTGGTGGTACTAGAGGTTGCCTTATCATGATCACTTCTTCGTGTGTATTGGGTGGATGGTCGAGTTCTTCTCCTTCTAAAGGTTTACCGTATTGAAAAGTAAGGAAGGTAGAGTACTTATCTTGCTTGAAGATGTTCCATTGGCCGAGGTCGTAAGATTCCATTGCCTTCTGATTGATATCCTGATATATCCGTGCCGAGTTGTTGAAACCGTAGTGAAAAGAACTCGGCTTGTCTTGTATATTTGGGTTTTCAGCTTCCTCTGTGAGCTTGAGTCTTGAAAAAATTTCCTGTATCTTTGGCTCGGGTTCTTGAAGTAGTCGACTATGGAGAATTCCTTGTTAAATGCAGCTTCCGCAGACCCGACTTCAAAAACGAAGGTTGATCCCGTCGGAAAAATCATCATGCGTAGGTCCGTCGAGCCTTTGACGTTGATTTCGCCGAAAGCCCCTACCTGGCGCGCCAACTATCGGTGTTTGACCACCGATAGCCTGCCACGGGTTCCCGTAGCGATTGATTCGGACCTCGGCGAACGACTAGAACTTCGGCGGTTTCACGCAAGAGACACCGCGGTTTATCCTGGTTCGAGCCCTCGTCGTCGAGTAAAAGCTCTACTCCGGGTCGGCCTTGGCCTTTTGCGTTGGATTGGTGTATGATTGTGTGTTGTTAAATCTGTTTTCTCCGTTACAAAAGAGGGTGCTCGGCTCCTTTTTATAAGAGGAAAAGAGCCGAGCTATGGTTTCTAATCCTAGTCGGACTCGTAGGAAGTGTTCTGTTCTTATTACAGAGGTTACTTTCTATCTGCCTAACTAAGTTGATCCGTAATCTACTCGGATCCGATCTTCTTGCTCTTGTCCTGACGGGAGCCGTGCTGGTGAGTAGCCGTCTACGTCCTGTATCGACAGTCTCCGCATCTTGAAACCCTAGAAAAAATCCCCAATCTTGGTTGCTTGTCCTTGCTTCCTCCAACTTCCATTGCTCCTGTGGTTTTGGCCGTTGCATGGGGAGAAAGAAGACTGTGAGCAAGAAACCTGCTGTTGACAAGCCTTTTCTTGAGGAGGAGGTTGACGAGCAGCTGAATCCTGAGTACGCCGCGATGAAGATGACGGCAAAGTCGTTCCCTGCTCCGACTACCCAGGAGAAGCACCTGGTTGAGTTGGAGGAGTGGGGGATGATTCAGTCCAAGGAGCTGGCTGGGTGGTCTGTGCCTGGTGAGCATCGAGTCCCTGTTCCTCGCCCAGGTGAAATTGTTCTTTTTCTTTCCTTCGTCCGCGCCGGTCTTTGCCTTTCGGCGTGTACTTTCCTTCATAATTTCCTTCGTTTTTTCTGTGTCTCCCTTCATGATCTCACTCCCAATGGGATCCTTCATCTTTCTATTTTTGTTTATTTTTGTGAAACTTTTCTTGGCATCCCTCCTTCCTTGAATCTGTTTCGCTTCCTTTTCCGCCTTAAGCCGCAGCCTCGCTCGGATTGCATTCATGCCCTTGGTGGATGTGGGATCCAATTCTGGCAGGGACGTAAGTCAAGTCATTTCTTCGAGTACGATCTTGTTGAGTCAGTGAAGGATTGGCGTTCCGAGTGGTTTTATGCTGGCATCTTATCGGCGTAGCTGCCCCAGCTCTTACAACCTTCTCTGGAGTTCCGCCTGTCCCTAATGATCGGTGGGAGAAAGAACAGCTTAGTGCTGCCGAGTTGTCTCTGTTTCAGCCGCTTTTTGACAGTATTAGCTACTTGAAACAGAACGGCTTGTCAGGCTTTGCTATAGTAGCTAGTTATCTTCGTCGCCGAGTACAGCCATTGAAGGCTCGGGAGCATTTTGGCTTCAAGTACTCTGGTGCCGAAGATCCCTCTCGGATGGTGGCTACCACCGAGTTGTCTGAGGATGAGGTGTTTCTGCGCCTCAAGAGAATTTTGAAGGGTGCAGTGGTGGTTCCGACGACGAAGTTTGAGTACTCTGCTGGGAATCCTCCCCCTGCTGTAAGTCTTCTTGTTATCTTTGTTCTTGTGCTTCCGAGTACTTTTTGACTCTGACCTGTGCTTGTGTTCTTGTAGCCTTTTGTCAGGGATTTTAACGCTGATGCTTCTCTCTTCGTTGATGGAGAGATAGCTCCTCTTCCGGCTCCTCCCGCAGCTGGTCATGTAGTGGTTGAGGGCCGAGTTGTTTTGCCGGGGGTTTCTAAAAAGGAACATGCTCTGCAGTATGCTCCTTATCAGCCAGTACCGCTTCCTCGAGCTACTCGTTCGAGTGAAAAGAGAGCTACGCCTGGTGATTCTTCTTCTGTGCAGCTGAAGCGGGCTCGTACTTCTTCTACCCCTCAACCTTTAGGTAACATTCTGATAGGTAAGAAGCTGCTTTATTTTACCCTGTTTCTTTTTTTTAGTGTTTGGTCTTGATTCTTCTTTTCTAGTAGATGGTGATGCCGTCCTCTTGTATGAGGATGAGACTGAAGATGTTGATGATTCCCCTCTTCTTCGTCGGTGAGTTGTTGACTACTTATGATTTTGGCGTAGATGTCTCTTCTATTACTTGACTTTTGGTATTGTTTTCTGCAGCCCCCAGGGAACTTCTACTTCTTCCCCTGACTTGGAGTCCTTGCCGGGCCCTACTCCTTCTTCTGCCGAGTTGTTGGCAGGTCTAGATGAGGTTATGCCGCCTCCTCCTTCCCGGCCTCTTCTTGCTCTTCGGCGTGTTCCCTGGTATGGATTTCTTTTGTCTGAGTTCTTTTTCTTTTTCTATTTTCGTTATCTTAATAATTTTTGTCTCTGTAGGCTGTCTTCTACAGTTCCTTCTACTCTGGCTTCTGATTTAGAGAAGACCACGAGTGTAGATGTTGTGGGTCAGATGTCTTCTGCGCCTGATCCTCACCAGCTGTAGAGTCGGCCCTGGTGGTGGCAGACGTGGTGACATCTACCTCTGCGGTTGCGACTTCTTCTCTTCCTGTTGCGGAAGTTGTCGTCTCTTCGGGGGGAGATCGGCTACCTCTCGCTCAGCCCTTGACTTCTTCACCCCTCTGGTTGGATGCTCTTCTCCTTTGTGTCCTCCCCCCGCTCCTTGGGATATGATTCGTGATATGAAGTTGGTGCAGGAGTTGGAGGCGGAGTTTGATCCGAGTTCTCGCTTGCGAGGACTTGAGTCTGATTGGGGCTCAGTTCGGGCCTCAATTCAGTCTTTTGCTCAGCGATTCCAGGTGAGTTCTCTTGAGCTTCATTTACTCTTTCTTTTGGATATCCTTCTTTTCTGATTGCTTTGTTCTTTTTGCTTTATAGAGTTTTGTCAGTGATTCTGACCTCTTTTTTTTTCGACCGAGTCACAAAAGAAGTTGTTGGAAGAAGGCGCTTCTTTGAAGTCTGAGCTTGACACTGAGCGCAAAGGGCGCCAGCAATCGGAGAGTGCCTTGCGGGCACAGATTGTTGAAGTTGAGCAACAGAAGTCGGCTGTTGTAGAAGCTGAGAAGACTACTTCGAGGAAGCTTAAAATTTTAAATAATGATTTCCAGGGTAACTTTCTGACTGTCTTTATGCCCTGTTTACTTGGTATTGTCCCTTGCTGACTTCTTTTGCCTTGTTTTTGAAGCTTTGAAGAAGAAGTACTCTGAGGAGACTGAGGCTTTGAAGCTTGAGGTAAAGACCTTCCGTAACGAGTCGGAGAAGGTAAAAGAAGATGCTGAAGAAGTCCTTGCCAGAGCCCAGTTGATTAGGCGTGGCGCTGATCGAGATCTTTTGCAGGCCAAGTCGTCAGTGGAGGACTTGTCGGCCCGACTGAAGGCTTCGGAGGAGAGGTGGGAAGTTCTCTGGAGCTCTGTTCGGAAGCTTGCCGGTATGCTGAGGAAGCCTGAAGATGCCGGCTAGACCTGGGTTCAATTTCTTCCTCGGCTGACCACCCAGGTTGTTGGCTTGGTGAAGGATGGAGTCCTGGTTGGCGTCCAAGGTGCCTTGGGGCGTATTCGGTTGATAATCCGGAAGTGCCCCTAGATAGGATCTTGGAAGGTGCGGCGACCCCTGAGGCTGAACAGGCTCTTACCCATGCTGAGGCTGCCGTCTTAGATTTGGCTCGACAATTTGTTGAGCTTGTAGAGGTTGATTCTATAGTTGTGGGTGATAATCCCCCGCAGTAATACTTTGTGCCTTGATTGAGGCGTTTTGTATATACTCTTTGTCTTTTCGACTTGTTTCATAGATGGTGTTTGGAAGTAGTGTTCTTGCTTTCTTCTGAAAGTTCTTCAAGTTCTTGTTTGATAAATCGAGCTTAGTTTCTTGCTCTCATCTCCGTCTATGGAGAGGTTAGGATATTTTGGACCGTAGGCCCTCATCCGAGTTCTGTAGCCTAGAAGTCGGGATAGATCGAGCCATCTTTGCTTTCATCTAGTTCTGAAGAGAAGCTAGGATTTTTTTAGACCGTAGGCCCTCATCCAAGTTCTGTGTTCTAGAAGTCGGGATAGGTCGAGCTATCTTTGCTCTCATCTAGTTCTGAAAAGAAGCTAGGATATTTTGGACCGTAGGCCCTCATCCGAGTTCTGTCATCTAGAAGTCAGGATAGGTCGAGCTATCTTTGCTCTCATCTAGTTCTGAAAAGAAGCTAGGATATTTCAGACCGTAGGCCCTCATCTGAGTTCTGTCATTTAGAAGTCGGGATAGGTCGAGCTATCTTTGCTCTCATCTAGTTCTGAAAAGAAGCCAGGATATTTCGGACCGTATGCCCTCATCCGAGTTCTGTCATCTAGAAGTCGGGATAGGTCGAGCTATCTTTGCTCTCATCTAGTTCTGAAAAGAAGCTAGGATATTTTGGACCGTAGGCCCTCATCCGAGTTCTGTCATCTAGAAGTCGGGATAGGTCGAGCTATCTTTGCTCTCATCTAGTTCTGAAAAGAAGCTAGGATAAGTCTCTTCTGAATGGAGATTTTATTGATAATTTGGGGTACATTACCCTTGAGTTTTATGCATAGAATCATCACAGCTGGGATATGTGCCATGAGTTCTTTACTAGTGCTCCATCCTCGGTCATTAGCTCGTAAGAACTTGGTCCCGTTACTTTTGCTATTATGAAGGGTCCCTTCCAAGGACTGAGTAGTTTATGCCTTCTATCTGGTTTTTGGATTCTTCGAAGGACTAGATCTTCAACTTGTAAGCTTCTTGGCTGTATGCTTTTGTCATAATGTATTCTTAATCCTTGCATATATCTTGCTGATTGTAATGTTGCATTAATTCTGACTTCTTCTAGACTGTCAATTTCTAGTCTTCTTGTTTCTTCTGCCTCTCCTTCATTATATTGTTCAATCTTTAGAGATGTCCAGATTAAATCTGCTGGTAGTACGGCTTCTGACCCGTAGACCAGAAAGAAAGGTGAGTAGCCGGTGGCTCTGCTTATTTGAGTCCTTAGTCCATAGACTACTTTTGGTAGCTCGTCTATCCATTTTGATCCGTAATCTTTTAGATCTTCATATAATCTTGGTTTTAAACCGGCTAGTATGAGGCCGTTGGCCCTCTCGACTTGTCCATTTGCTTGGGGATGAGCGACTGACGCGTAGTCTATGCTGAAACCGCAGTCTTGTTCCTAGCTCTTGAATTCATTGGCTGTGAAAGGTGATCCTAAATCCGTGATTATCCTGTTTGGCATTCCGAATCTGTGCATGATTTCTTGGATGAATTCTTGCGCTTTGGCTGATCTGTATTTTACCAAAGGTTTGTACTCTATCTATTTGGTGAATTTATCAATGGCCACGAAGATGTATTCGAATCCCCCTTTAGATTTCTTGAGTGGTCCAACTTGGTCAAGGCCCCAGCATGAAAATGGCTATGTAGGTGGTATGCAAATTAGATTATGAGCTGGAACATGTGCTTGTCTTGCGAACATCGGCCGGTTTTTGCGATTGTCGACCAATTCTTCGGCGTCTTTTAGTGTTGTTGGCCAATAGAATCCTGATCGGAATGTTTTTTCGACTAGTGTTCTTGAAGATGCGTGATTTCCGTAGCATCCTGAGTGCATTTCTAGCAATATTTCTTTTCCTTCTAATGTTGGAACACATTTTAATAGTATTCCTGATGATGCTGTTCTTTTGTAGAGACTGTTCCCTACTAGGGCGTAGTTTTTGCTTCTTCTGATAACCCGAGTTGCCTCTGTTTTATTGTCTGGTAGTTTTTTTCTTTGATGAGTCTATGAATACTTGCATCCAAGTTGTGTTGTCTAAATTGATTTTCAAGACTTGCTCTTGTTCTGACTTGTTTTCAGGTGTTGCCTCGCTGGTCTTTTTGATTGAAGGCTTGGTTAGCTCCTTGACAAAGACCCAAGCTGGCACTTTTGCTCTGTCTGAGCCAAGTTTGGCTAGTACATCTGCTGCGATATTTAAGTCTCGTAGTATGTGATGAATTTCTAGGCTTTGGAAATTTTTCTCGAGTTTCCGTATTTCTGCACAGTAAGCATCCATGTTCTCTTTGGTACAATCCCAGTCTTTATTTACTTGATTAACAACTATGGCTGAGTCCCCATAGACGAGTAGTCTTTTGATTCCTAGTGATGTTGCGACCTGTAGTCCGTGAATGAGAGCTTCATACTCTGCTTCATTATTGGTGGCTTGCCATAATATTTGTAGAACGTATTTGAGTTGTTTTCCGTCTGGTGCGATGAGTAGTACTCCAGCTCCTGCCCCTCCTAGTTTTAAAGATCCATCGAAGTACATTTTCCAATGGTCTAGGATGGCTTCTGGAGTGGGTTGTTGTATCTCAGTCCATTCCGTGATGAAGTCAGTCAGTGCCTGAGATTTGATTGCCTTTCTTGGAGTGAACTCTATTTTGAGTGTTCCGAGTTCTACTGCCCATTTTGAGATTCTTTCTGTTGAGTCCCGATTTCTTAAGATATCGCTGAGCGGGAAATCTGTAACGACGATGATTTTGTGTGCTTCAAAGTAGTGTCTGAGCTTCCTTGATGTTATTAGGATTGCGTAGAGTAGTTTTTGCACATGAGGATATCTGATTTTTGATACTGTGAGTACTTCGCTGATGTAGTATACTGGTCTTTGGACTTTGTAGACGTGTCCTTGTTCTTCTCTTTCGACTACAATGGCAGTGCTTACTACTGAAGTAGTTGCTGTAATGTAAAGCATGAGATCTTCTCCTTTCTTGGGTGGTACCAATACTGGAGATGTGCTGATGTATGCCTTTCATTTGTCGAAAGCTTCTTGTGCTTCTTCATTCCAGGTGAATTTGTCTGTCTTCTTTAGTAGTTTAAAGAAAGGTAAGCCCTTTTCTCCGAGTCTTGAAATAAATCTGTTGAGAGCGGCCATGCAACCTGTCAACTTTTGTAGATCTTTTATATCCACAGGTGGGCCCATATCAGTTATTGCCTTGATTTGTTTTGTGCTAGCTTCGATTCCTCTCTGACTGACTAGAAATCCGAGTAGTTGTCCTGATGATACGCCGAATACGCACTTGTGTGGGTTGAGTTTCCATTTTCACTTTTTGAGATTGTCAAAAGTTTGTTGTAGATCTTCTATTAGTGAATCCGGGTTCTTTGTTTTGACTACCACGTCATCCACATATGCTTCCGCGTTCTTTCCGATTTGGTCTCCCAGACAAGTCTGGATTGCCCTTTGATAGGTTGCTCCTGCATTCTTTAGTCCGAAGGACATTGTCTTGTAACAATAGGCTCCGAATGGGGTGATGAAAGAGGTCTTGCTCTGGTCTTCTTCTTTTAATGCAATTTGGTGATAGCCTGAGTAGCAATCTAAAAAAGATAACAAGGCTGCTCCAGCTATTGAATCCACTATTTGATCAATCCTTGGTAATCCGAACGGATCTTTTGGACAATGTTTGTTGAGGTCAGTATAGTCGACGCACATACGCCATTCATCTATGTTCTTTTTGTGTACCAGCACTGGGTTGGCTACCCAATCTGGGTGTAAGATCTCTTTTATGAAGCCGGCTGCCAATAATTTGGCTATTTCTTTCTTTATTGTTTCTTTCTTGTCAGGTGAAAAACGTCATAATCTCTGTTTGATTGGTCTTGCTCCTTTGTTGACTTCTATTTTGTGCTCAGCCAACTTCCTTGGGACTCCTGGCATATCAGCTAGTTTTCAGGCAAATATGTCTTTGTTGTCCCTTAAGAAGTTGGTGAGCGCGAGTTCCTATTTGATAGGCAGATGAGCACTGATAGCGGCTGTTTTGGATGGGTCTCCAGTCCCAAGATCAATCTTTTTGGTTCCTTCTCCTTTAGCTGTGGTAAGGGTGACTTGTTTTTTGGCGGGAATTTCCAATTCTTCTATGCTTACTTCAGCCGTTGCTGAGTTGATTTCTCCTTGTACCTTTGAAGATATCTGTATAGCTTGTACATCGCACTCATAGGCACGTTTCAGGTCTCCTCTGAGAGAGAGTACTCCGTGCGGTCCTAGCATCTTGAGCAGTAAGTAAGGGTAATGTGGAATAGCCAGGAGGAATTTTGCCAATGCTGGTCTTTCCAATATTGCATGATAAGATGATTCAAAATCTGCAACTTCAAATTTGATGAGTTCTGTACGATAATTTGTCGGGGTTCCAAATGTTACTGGCAAAGTTATTTGTCCGAGGGGCATTGCTGGCCGCCCGGGTACTATTCCGTAGAAAGGTACACTTGTTGGTGTAATTATTTTTGAAAATTTGAGCCCCATTTTTCTTAGGGTATCTGCAAAAATGATATTGAGCCCTGCTCCTCCATCGATGAGTACTTTGGTTACTGTTATAGCTGCGATTGTAGGTCCGAGTACTAGTGAGTATAAGCCTGCGTTTCCGACGCTTGTCCATTGATCTTCTCGTGAGAACTGGATTAGATATTGAGACCAGTTTAGATATCGTGGGACGGCTGGTTCTGCTGCCATGATTGTTCTCCATGCTAGTTTGTCTTCTTGCTTGCTTCTAGATCCTGGGACTCCTGAGAATATCACTGCTACTGTTGCTCTTGGGTTTTGAAACCCATTATCTGCTGGATTGTTGTCTTCTTCTTTCTTTTCCCTGTTTTCCTCTTTTTCCTGTCTGTCTATCTTCATATATTTTTCTTAGAATATCTGACATTCTCCCATTGGGTGAATTCCCATTGGATGATAGGTGCATTTTATTTTCTCGAGTTCTTCAAATTTTCTAGCTGGGTAGAATTTTTTTCTTTCGGTAGCGGCCACTGTATTGTCTGAATATCTCTTCTTATTGTGGTATTCTTGTCTGCTGTCCGAGTTGTTCCACCTTCCTGAGTTGTCTTGTTTCTCCGTGTTGTTTCTTCTATCTGAGTTGTTTCCTCTATCTTGGTTATTTCTGTTATCTGAAAATTTTTCCCGTGTCTTTTCTTTTGCTGTAATCATCTTCTCGACTGTCCTGTTGAATTCTTCATTTGTTCGTGGGCTTTCTTTGCAAAAATCGTGGAACATCCATCTTACTCTCAGGCCTTATGAGAATGCTTCAATTACTTCTCTTTCGGTAATATCATGAACTTGTGCTCTTAGTTCTCCGAATCTTCTATAGAAATCTCTGAGACTTTCTCCTTGATTTTGTTTTAAACCTTTCAACTCGGCTTGCGTTATTAGGTGTATGAGAATTCCTGTGAAATTTTCACAGAAAACCTTCTGAAGATCTCCCCATGTTTTGATTGAGCCTGGACGTAACTTGTCGAACCATTGTAGTGGTAGAGTTTCAAGTGCCATTGGAAAGAATAGTGCTTTGATGTCGTCATCTCCTCCGGCTAGTTCTATTATTGGGAGTAGATTCTGAGCCATTGCATTGGTTCTGTCTTGCCGTCGTATTTCGAGTGGTTTGATGGTTTGAATTTGTGAGGTAGCCTGATAGTGAGTAGCCTTCCTACGAAACAAGGGAATCTATCGGGTACTTTTTCTAGTTTGTATTCGGAATCTGCCTAACTGTTATATCTTGTAATATATCTGGGAGGGCTTCGAGGAGGGGTTGGTAGCCTGTCGTGGTTTTCCCCCGTTCTCTCAGCCCAATCGTGATGCGGTTGAGTTCTTCTGCTTTGATTTGGGACAGATAACCTTTCGAATGCGGAAACTCTCCGACTTCTTTGGCTTGTCTGCTCGGATGGTACTCGACGAGGTGGTACTCGGTCGTCTGTATCCTTTGCGCAGTTGTTCTGAGTAGGCTCCGGAGCCTGGCTTGTTCTTCACTTGGTCGTTGTATAGCATCGATTTCGTCGATTAGTTCTTATATCATGTTGATGGGGTCAAGTCTGGCCCTTGCTGCGGCTCGTCTTTCTTCGGCTTCTCTTTCAGCTCTTCTTTCATTGTACTCGGCTAGTTCTTCTTCATATTTACGCCACGCTTCCCTGCGTTCTTGTACTCGATTCCTCCTTCCCCCCTTCTTGTTTCTTCTTTCCCT
This sequence comes from Chrysopogon serrulatus, assembly GCA_015844335.1. NCBI lineage: Eukaryota > Viridiplantae > Streptophyta > Magnoliopsida > Poales > Poaceae > Chrysopogon > Chrysopogon serrulatus. Next base: position 695,881 of record JADLZL010001941.1, on the reverse strand, counting down.
TGCTGCTCTTTGATTATCAGTTTCTCCATCCTTGGTTACTGAATTAGGTGGGATATCGGCTTCTGATTCTTCTGAAGACCGGTAGTCGGGTTGAACTGGTGGAATCAGGGGTTGCCTGATCATGTAGACTCCGAGCGAGTAGTCAGATCTTTCCTCATTTAATGACCTTCCGTATTGAAAGGGGAGGGGAACTGGGTACTTATCTTGTTCTGAAGTTATGCCGTTAAATTCCATCGTACTCTGGATGATGTTCTGATACGTCCGCGCAGTATTGTTGAGGCCGAAGTAGAAAGAATTCGGCGTGTTTTGAGTACTCGGTTCTGGAACTTCTTCTTCCGTCAGTTTGAGTTTTGAAAAGATTCCAGATATCTCCAGCTCTGTTTCCGGAAGAAGTCGACCATGGAGAGCTCCGTGATCGTCTGCCTCGTAGATCCAGCTCCCGAAGATGAAGGATGATCCTCTTGGAAAAAACATCGTGTGTAGGTCCACTGAGCTCTTGACGTTGAATTCGCCGAAAGCCCCTACCGGCGCCCAGTATCGGTGTTTAGCCACCGATAGCCTGCCACGGGGTTCCCGTAGCAGTTGATTTGGATCTCAGCGAATACTAGAACTCGGCGGTTCACGCAAGAGACACTCGGTTTATCCTGGTTCGAGCCCTCGTCGTCGAGTAAAAGCTCTACTCCAGTCGGCCTTGGCCTTTTTGCGTTGGATTGATGTATGATCGTGCGTTGTTGTCGTTTGTTACAAAGAGGGTGCTCTGGCTCCTTTTTATGAGAAAAAAGAGTCAGAGCTTTGGTTCTAATCCTAGTCGGACTTAGTAGAGAGAGTTCTGTTCCTATTATAGAAGTTACTTTCTATCCGTCTAACTAGGACAGGACGTCTTCTACTCGGAATCGGTCCCTCTTTCTCTGTCTTGTGGGTCCGTCCTAACGGGAGTCACGTTGATGGGGAACCGTCTTGGTCCCGCATCGACAGACTCCATGCTCGACCATAGGATGCTGGGGCTGTGCCTTGATTTTTCTCATCTTCATCTCCACCATTTCCATTTTGTTTGTGAATTTTAGTAGCTATCAAGTTAGGTAATTGCTAGGAGCTATGGCATGCAAAAAGGTGAATCTTAGGTGGATGTCCAACAACGCTACTCAGCATGCACCGTACAACGCAAGCACTCAAAGGACCGAGTCTTCGACTAGCTCGTGATCAAGTACTTCGGCTAGTATCGGTGATAAGGACTTAGTTGTTTGGCAGGACTTATAAGCCAGCTGATAAACCAAAATATTGTTGCAACAGCAGATTTTCTGTGAGAAGAAAATATTATTGGCTGATAAGCTAAAACGACTTTTCCGCTGAAGCGAATAGGGACTTAGGTATTTCACCGCCTGAATAAGAGCCCATTACAACCTACAACCAGGGTGGGCCGAAGCTGGCGAAGATAAGGACATACCAACCTGGCAAATGGAGCTTGGAAACTGATTTGAATAAAGAAACGCTGATTCGATGCCTATGGTTTCTTGTAACTGACTAGGAGAGATATATCTGTAAATCAGCCGGTCCCGAAGTGTAACCCTAACCTCCAAACTATATAAGGCGAGGTAGGAGGCCCCAATCAGTATTCCGCTACATTGCACAGTAACATAAGTATCTAGTCATTAGCGCCGTTGGTAACACTGGGCATACGAGATAGAGAGATCTATCCAGTAGCTGTACCAGTATGAATACGTGTCTCATGCACTACCCTTCTGATTCCCTATGTGTGATTCGCTGATCTTCATTGTCGGAGCCGATACACAGACTCTGACTGCTCTTAGAATCTAGAAAAAATCGATCCAGCATGGCCAGCTTGGGCCTGTGCAGGCCATCGGTCCACTTAAAGAGAAATCGGTCTGGCCGGTTTTGGCAATCTAAGCCCAAAACCATTTTTTTCATCCTCTAGGCTCCAAATGCAAATGATCTAAACATCATTAATTTTATAATTATTGTATTGACGTCTAGAATCTCGTGATGGACTCCATTACACGTGTTGGCCACTTTTTGCGGTCAACACCATCCAAATTAATCAGATTCTTTTGCATGTAATGCAAGGTTAGATTCAAAGACCTATCCATAGTTGTGCCATTGCTTACTTTTCCTTCGAAAAAGGAGAATTTCGCTGGATTATTTTGTTTACCATGCATAATGCAAGCAAATCCGTGGAGCTGCTCAAGGGTTTAATCTCTCTAGCATGTCATGTTTTCACTTGCAGGACACATGCAAGGCTGCGAAAAAAAAGAGGAACCTGCGTGTGCCCTCCGTCGCTTTGGCATTCGATATAAGGTTTCCAGCGAGTAAGCTTGAGTCTCTGCTCTGCAAGACTGCGACGACGGCCACCCACCTCACGACACGCACACGCATAAGGCTGCATCGATCGGCATCACCAAAAGCCATGCCGCTACCAAAGCTGTTTCTACGTCTACCTTGGAAACCTATTGGAATAATGCACAGTGGCCATCATATCTTCCTTGCCGTCATATCGGCATCACCAACATGCCTCTGATCTAGCTTGCACTTTGTCTGGTTGGTTCTTTATTGATTGCTAACATGGACATTGGACACCGGCTATTACTTTTGCAAAGGGAACACATTGCTTGGTACGTAGGGCTGGGAACCCGTACTTCTTGTCATTGGAACGTGGTAGTTTGTTAATGGAACATTTTTTCATGATCAATGAAACTAAAACATATATATATGCATCACTAATATATATTCATGTGTGCTTAGTCTACATGGTGGAGCTAAACAATTATGTCTAATTTAGATGCAAATTAAGCAGGTTACTTTATATTATCTTTCGTAATGGAAGATGTGCAAACAATTCCTTGCTAACCCTATCCTGGAATACACCTATTTTCTCACTTCTTGACCAATTCCTCAATTTACAGATAATCATGTTTTCTTGGTATCTATAATTGTAGAGCATTAACAAAATTGTGATAAATGATTGAAGTCTCGACCAAGTCCTCAATTTACAGATAATTGCAGTTTTGAACAACAATTGTGACATAAACAACAAAAGAAACAGTCCTATATCAATTTTACATGCACTACTACTATAAAATAGACAAAACACCATTGGTTGTGAATAGCGCATCACTACTGATTGTGCCACTGCCAGTGGACAAGGGGCGCTGATAGAGAACCTAATCATCGATAGGTGAGCTTGTAACACCGAGTTTTACAAGCCTTTTCTTATACAATATAATGCAAGCTAGATACGAAGAAAGCAAAATACATCTCGCGATAAAATAAGGAAAAAACTACTATTCATACATTACATCATGTCAACATTATTACATTAATATAATAAGTCAGGGTCCATATATAAGTTGCCTCAGCTGGCTAGCAGAGTACTAGTTCTCATTAATTAAAATTTCCCCCATTCTAAACTATAAGACGTTTTGGCTCATAATTTGGAATGGAGAGAGTACAACAGTGCAGTGCAACAATTAGCATACACGATACCGCCGAGTATATGTGCAGTGCAGAGTACATGTGCAGTTGTTCTCAGCTGGATCAGCTAGACAAATACGAGGACTGCAAAAATGTGGATCCAAAGAAAATGAACAAAAGTTTGAATTGAATATATGTTATGTTTGCGTCCAACAGAATTGAAAAATGTGCTATTAATTTAACTAGTTCACCAACCCGTGCTCTCGCACGGGTTAACATAACTAATAAAAATTAATTATATTAAATATCCTTTTCTCTTCACTAATGGTCTAAAACAATAGCTATAATATTTACTCTATAGCCAATATTCAATTGTGATAATCTATCAAATATTGATCTCTATGATCTTTTCATCCTTATCTATAGGTTTTTTTTTCTTTACATAGCATCTCTGTGCATCTTTAATATACATTTAGTTGAAACATTTGCTTAAATTATGATAGTTTTAGCTGCAGTTCTATATTTTGTTGACATGAACCTGAATTTTGATTATTTTCCTGAAATTTCAAGCTTATTAGTTCCTCATAACAACATCTATTATTTACAATGGTGATTATAGTCTATTGATTAGATGGCAAAATGTTCTAGATTTTTGTTAGAATTTTGGGATCTATCTTTTTTGTTTCTACCAGTTTCGTGAGTAAAAATTTCGATGATTAGTCCTTTTTAGCACCATATGAATTTAGTTGAAACATGAATAAACTTAAAGTGCATAAACTCTTATTTCATCCCTTTATGTGATACCATGAAAATCCATACTTAACATGTAGCTTTCTGTTGTAACATTTTTTTTATTTGTATTAATTTTAAATTCTAATACTTAATGTATCATTTATTCAAAATTATGTTTTATTTTATTAAAAGAATATTCTAGCTCCTAGGCTACCGAATTAGTCTTTACAATGTCATAAATAGTTGTTTCTACATGCACCATGACACTCGAGAGATTAAATTTGTTATATATCATATTAGTATTGTTTTATTAAACAAATAATTCTTACAATAAAGTTACTAATATTCATGTGATACAATTTTTCAATTAAAATGTTTAAACTTTTTAAGACAACGACTTACAAAATTTATTGTCTGGAGTGTTAATATAACAAAGTGAAGTATAAGTGTTATTACTACATGATTTGTCAAGGATATCTTTCCACGCTTGATAAGCTTATAAAAATAATACTACTGTATGTTTTTAACTTAAGGATGTTGAATTATTGTTCGCAATAGATTTATTAGCATTTACGTGTAGATTTTGAGACTTTTGTTATTTTTCTATAATGGTTGAGTTGAATAATTTAGGTACAAATAATATAGATATATAATACTTTACAATATCTTTCATAATGCCAAGTATGGGCAAATAATTTGAATGCAAACTCAGGGGTTCAAAGTAGCATGCTTTCATAATGATAGAGATGAAGATGAACAATTTATAAAAAAAATATTATTGGATTATTTTAATTATCTTTTATAATTGTGGTGATTTGAATTTTTCCATATAGCCTTTATTAATAACTCCACGGATCATGGTCCCTAAATTTTTTTAGCATCGTTAGTATGTGATTCGAAGTAATTCAGTGACATTATTATTAACTTAATAAAACAATTGTACCTAACGATCAAAAATGATTATATCAGAACTTGCAAAGTAATTCAAGGATACTGAAATTAAAATGCAAGATATACCTAATGATCAGTAAGGATTATATCAAAACTTATTTGTGCCAACTCTGGTGTAGATGTCGTGGATGCCGACTGTCATGGCACCAGTGGCATGCATGTTCCCGCCACCCCTTTTTTGACGTAGAACTCCTCATCATGGCTATTGATCTCCTCATCATCTCCATAATGCTCGTACACACCACATCCTTCGGTCCCCTCGATCTAGATAGATCGAACGTTAGTGCCACGGGAGGATGTTGGTGCTTAGTGCAAGGCCGGATGCCGCCTTCCTCTATGCCTACACTCAAGTGATGGAAGGAAATTGTCATCTCATTTGGCATTATTTGATAAATTTTCTCGATGATGTTAGCGGCTAGGGCACAGATGTCATTCACCTCGTCAGCGTCAAATATTGTGTGTTTGTCGAAGTAGGTTAAGTTAGATTGGCGCTGCTGGAATGTCAGCCTGCCCACCCGCATCGTCATCACGTCGATACCGGCTGGTATAGTGTTGAAGTAGATGGAGTCAGTATAGGGTCGCCAATCTCGTTGGTGTCCACCACACATAGTCTGTGTAGCATCACCTTCCTCATCAATATTCACTGGTAGGTAGTAGGCAAAAAAGCGTTGCCTTCCTCATCGTTGTTTGCCAGTAGTCTGTGTAGCGTCCCCTTCCTCATTTGTGTTCACCGGTAGATAGTGTATGCAGCCTACATCATTGTTTCGGTGACAAAGGTAGTTAGTGTAGCATTGCCTTCTTGGTGCGACAGCATCGTTGGGGTCGGAGCTATAGTAGATTCCATCCATATTCTTTTCAATGTTGCTTGGGTGGTGGTGTCAATAATGTAGACATGAAGCCATTCTCGATGGCATCCTTGTCGATTTCGTGCATCCAGACATTAATGGGATCCATTTGGCAGCCAACCGTCATCTCTGCGGGTTTGTCACCGATCTTGACCATCTGTTGGTTAGAGCCACACAATACCATCCATATTACATGGAGCTGTCTAATAATAGGGGAAAATCATATTAGTTTCTCAAAGATAGAGGACTATGTGCATGCCATCACCCACCTTGCTTCTGAAAAGTGCCGCCTTCAATCTAGTGGCCACCAGACTGCGCATACTATGGATGATCCAAATGCGTCTGGTGTCTTCTCCAATCGAGAATAGCCGACCAGCAAGCTCTGTACACCATTGACGTAGAGCCGAGGCCTGACGTTCTCGGGCAGCTCGGCTTGTGTGCATCCGTGGCGAACAAAGATGTGATCAGTCAGGAGCCCTTTTGTGAGTCAGCGTCAGATGAGGAACTTGTCGATGAAGAACCTGCCTACCTTTCTCCTGCACCAGGGGTTGAGATCACTTTGGTGCCGATGCGTGACGACAGCCTCTCGGTGCCCTACTCCTATGTCCATATGAGGAAGGCCCTGGAGCTTGCCAACGCCGAGGCATCCGTCTCCTCTAGGTGGTGGGACCAGTGGCTGCATAGAATCCAAGATGGTTGCTGGTGTCCTTCTGGACGATGGCACAACATGAATGCTGCAGCCCGCTCCACCTTCAGATCTCCTGCAGACGGCACACCAACTGGTATTGCATGCTATCGATCAGAGCAAGGGCACTGGTGTAGATGTGCATGCCGGTGCTGCGTCTGCGTTGGCTTCCCTCCTTGCTTGCTCTGCCCGGCAGCCGGCTGTGTGGATCCGTTTTGCGGCGGCGGCGGCCTTTTTCTCCTCCTCGATCTGCTGTTACGTCTCTTGGGGCAGGTGAATGGAATACACCACGACGATCCCTTCCGGCTCGTGGTAGGGAAAATACTCTATTATCTTTTTCTTGTTTTTCTTTTGCTATACGTAGATTTTAGAATAATGGATTTATTTTTTCCTCTTTTTATTTTTAATAATGGTAAAGGTGGGTAATTTTTTATAAAAACAAAGTAGATCTAACGGTTATCAATTGCTTGAGTATGTAGATTTGATGGCTGGATGTTTCTGATTAATGTGAGAATTTCTAATATTTATCTTTTTTCCTAGCGCATCTGGTGAGAATTAACGTGGAGCCTCTGTTGGGGCCTCTAATTAGTAATAGTAAGATTTTACCGTGCATCTATAATCTGGTTTTGTTCTGGCGGCATGGATCTGCCATCAAACCTCTCCACCAGTCCTGTCGTTGTTGCCCAAGGATTATATATAACCCTCAAAACTGAAATGGTACCGCAGCAGTAGTGTTTGTATGAGGATTATTACCTCCGTACGTGAGATTGCTGAGGGCGCCAAGCCAGATGGCTTTTCCGACGATGGTGCTGATCATGCCGGCGTAGGAGCCGCCATAGGTGGAGTCAAGGAGGATCAGGGGGCTGCCCTGCAGGGTTGCTATCTCCCTGGTGAGCGCCGTGAGGAGAACGAGGATGTCCGCGGCCGCCTGCCGTTCTGTCTTCTCGGGGAAGCTCGTCCTCGCTCTATTGCCGCTTGTTGCATGTTCCTCATAGCTGTTGCCGGTGCCTACCGGGGTGTCCTACGTATGGTCATATACTCATATATATCACAAGCAATAATGAAGGTATCAGGTACACAGGCCAGGCACCGTGGCAGCAAGTAGCCAGCAAGCAATGGAGGAACTGAGCATGAAAGAACAAGATGATAAGAGGAGAGGTTACCCACCACGATGAGAAGGTCTGCATTGTGCAGCCACGTCGAGTTGCGAGGTACCAACGGCCTAACACCGTTGAAGTTGCCGTGTGCCGAGCTTGCGGCGGGTGCCTGATGATAGATCGATGACCAAGTTAACACAACTAAACAAATATATTGCATTATTATGTATGTGCTGCAACTTGCAAGTCTGCAACACGAATACGACCGGAGTAGCCACATTGATTAATTAGATAGACTTATTTAATTTGCCATAACCATGAGATGATTACGATAGCCGTTGTACCGCGTAGAAGATGGTCGGCCATGGCTTCTTCCCCGGCGACGACAGTGAATCACGGTGGGGACTCTTGTAGTAGCTCCAGAAAAGGTGGGCACCTGCAACGGTGAGCTTCCAAGCATTGCTTCAGTTCAGCGCAACCAAGAACAAATTAAACCATATGCGCAAGGCTAGGGTTTACAGAATCTGATGTTAGTTACCCTTGCGGACTTCGACATATCCCCAGATCTCCGCACCATCGGAACTCTGGCGGGTGATGCTGAGAGTGGCAGGCCGCTCAAAGTCTACAATGAGGCAGCTCCTTCGAAAAAAGATGTCCACAATAATGCACCACAACAGCGGGATGCAATAGATGGCGAACACCAGGCGAGAGTGCGCCATCCTGTGCCGATCGAGACTGCTTGCTTATGCGAGAAGATTAGAGCAGGGGCGAGAGTGGGTAGCCACTGGTGCTTCTGCTGCTAGCGAGATGGAAGAGTAGCAGCAGAGTGAGCGGCCTCAGACACTATATAACCACCTCTTATAATTAGCTAATAAACAGTAATAATAATTACTGCTCCATCGGTTCCAATTTATAGGTCATTTCGGCATTATTAGATATACAACTGTTAGTATCTATCTAGACTACAGAGTTAAGTCCACCGGCTCTCTCTGGCACTTAATTAGGTTCACGAACTCTCAGAATCAAAATCAGTCTCCTAAACTTGTTAAGTTCTGCACAAAAGCTCTATAAACCTTAGGATGTTGACAAGGATAAAATTTTACAATAACCACCCTTTATAGTCATCTTCTACATTTAGCACTCCATCCTCTGCCCCTTCGTGCACACAAAGGCAGGGCAAGGGTGCCCATGCCGTCACCCCTACCCTAGCTACCCGCATGTCCTGCTGGTGTGCCATGCATAAGGACACTAGTCCGAGCATCTCTCACTCACCTCACGCCCCTTTGCTCGTTGTCCCCCTCCTTTGTTGCGAGTGTGTCCGTCACCATGGCCACGTACTTAGAGCACTACTACAAAAAAATCTCTTGCAAGACACTTTCAAATGTGCCTCGGAGGCGGTTGGTATTAATTGAGGCGGTTATTTTTGTTTAACCGAGGTGGTTAAAGAAACCGCCTTAAAAAATAGATAAACCGAGGCGGGTGGCTTAAAAATACCCGTCTCGGTTAATATCAATTAACCGAGACGGTTATTCTAATGTAACCGCCTCAGTTAATAATTAACCAAGGTGGATATTCTATTTATAACCATTTCGGTAAATAAAGCCCATCCCGCTAGCCCACGCTGGCCCGATATTAACCATCATATATAAGTGAGGTTCTAGAGTTTTCTAACTCATTCTCTCCTCTCCCAGCAGCCCTCTCTCTTTTACTCTCCAGCACAGAAGAAGCACTCTCTCCTCCCTCTCAATCTCCTTCTGCTCTATCCCTTTCCCTCTCCACGAGCAGCACCACAAAGCAGCGGTGGCGGTGCCCCGGCGGCATGGGCGCGTGGCCCCTCAAAGATCTGGGGCGCGCGTGGACCCAAAGCGGCGCGGGCGTGCGGCCCGGCAGCGGGCTGGGCACGCGGCCCCCCGGCTGCGTGAGTTCGGCCCCGGTGGCGTGGCTCCGGTACCCGGCGGCTCCAGGTACCCCTCCTCCCTCCTCTCTCCTCTCTCCTCTCTCTCCCTCACTTTGTCCTTCTCTCTCAGGGCTCTAGATCTGGCCAGTGAGGATCCAGGGCTTAGCGTCGTCCTCCACAGCGGTGTGGATCCAGGCGCTCCACCGTACCAGCGGATCCTGCGAGGAGGCACCCATGGCGTCGGCTCCGGCGAGGAGCGCCCCCCCATGGCTGCGGATCTGGGCGAGGAGAGGGATCCACGGCGGCGGCGATGCCGGGTGGCAGCGGATCCGGCTACGCAGACCCAAATCCAGGCCTATTTGGGCTAGGGTTTGGGTCTTTTCTTTTTTTATTTTTTTGTTCGATTTACTGAAGCAGTTATTGTAAGATGACTGCCTCGGTTAACATATTAACTGAAGCGGCTGGCTAACCGCCTCAGTTAAGGCCACGATTTACCGTGACCTTATATCTGAGGTGGTTAGGAAACCGCCTCGGTTAACCATTTTTGATCGCCTCGATTAAGTTTTGTGTACTAGTGGAGCTTGCCTGCCGCCACCGCCATTCCTTTGCTCTTGCACCTCCGTCCCTGCTGCCTGTGTTGAGGTGTGTCCACTGGATCGTTGCGCCACTGGTACACACCCACTTTCCTTGCCGCCATCCTAGCAACACTGATATCAGGCCCACAAGCGCAGCGAGCGTGTCTAAGCCGCACCAGAGTACTTTCATCCAAATCGAGGGCACCCGCGGGTGTGCCTTACCACCATGTTGCCCCTAAGCCTATCCCGGCTGCTCCCTCCCCCTACCCACCCCCCCTCCCCGCCACCGGTACCCACGCATAGAGCTTCCGCTCACGCATCTTGAGCATGTGGGCAGCGGGACAGGGATTGTCACATGGGCGTCCATGCCCTACCTCTGCATGCACAAGGGGCCAAGGAAGGAGTGGTAGAGGTAGAAGATGATCACAGAGGGTGGTTTTGGTAAAATTTTAGACGACGTCCTCCGAAGGGGTACAGACCTCCTTAGCACAGATTAACAAGTTTAGGGAGGTAGATTTCGATTTTGAGAGTTTGTAGACCTAAGTGCCATAGAGCAAATTAGGTCGAGGGTCTAATGTGGAAAATTCATGGCCAATGCTTCAACTTAGCTAGAGTTGTCACATAGATCCCTATACACTCAAAATGCTATTTCTTGGTCCATAAACTTGGCCTTGTGTATCATTTAGGTCCAAATGGATCCTAACATGCTCTGCATGCTAATGTGGGGCACCGACTGTGCATACATTGATGTGGCCCTAAAATGTAAGATCGGTCCATCCACTTGGCAAGGTGTGTCACCTAGATCTCTCTACTCTTAAATGTTATTTCTAAGACCATGAACCTGGCTTTGGGTATCATCTAGGTTGAAATGTGTCCTAACCCACTCTCTGCGGTGACATAGCATTGACATGGTGAAAGGGGCCAGCAGGAAAGCAGGGCCACCGTTCATTTGAGAGCAGGAATGGGATAAGACTCCAGCGACAGCCATGGCTGCGATATGAGGACCACCAGTGGACACGATTGTAGAAGGTGCAGTTCATCGCTGTCAGATGACAGCAATGATCTTCTCTTATTTCCATTGCAAATTGATGATCATACTTGAAGTTAAGTACTTGAAGTTAAGCTATGGTGCACTAGAGATGACATCAATGGAATGTTAGGCTGGATCTGCTCCTATGCAGTGGTTGTGGCAACAATGAGGGGCTACAGCATTGGCGCATGGCGGCGAGCTGCAAGCTATGGAACATGAACCGAGCACATTGTGCTCGTAGGCAACGTTGTCATCTAGGGGAAGAGGATACCCCTCACCAAGCGAGCGGATTTCTCCTAGAGATTGCATGCATCCATGCATAAATCAGTGGCGCAGTTTCTCCCCTGAGACAAGCAGTGCACACGACAAGCAGTGCACACCAGTGTAGATTTTTGAATTTCTTATTAACATTTACAAATGGATTTTTTGGGTTTATTATGTTCTTTTCTTTTTTCTGATTAATCTCGTAATTTCTTGGCCCTCTTGATAGAGGCCATTTTTTATTCTGTTGTATTAATATATATACTAGATAATATATATAGATAGCTCGTGTGGAGACATTAGCAGGAGGCAAAAAAAAACTAAAATAAAAAAGGAATGCAAGCAGAGAGCAATGCATGCAGCCATACTAAGCGTGCCAATGCAATCTGCATGCATGGAGCTGTTCAAGCGTCCCCACGGAATAAGGACAGGGCCATATGATTGCCTTCCATAGAAAAGGGAAAAGCCATATGAGAAGATGCTTTGGACTGCAATCGAGGTTTTTGATGCCTGCGCAAGAAACAAACCATAGGCTCTGCCGAAGCTCCCCTAAATCTTCTGTACACGATTGAAGGATTAAATTAATCTGCCGATGATCTCTAGCTAGGTTCCAGGGCTTAAAAGCGGATACATGAGCAAATACATGAGATTATGCATGATTAATATATAAAACCAGAAAGTGGGTGCACATATATATGCAAAGAGAAAAGAAACCAAGAGGAAAATAAGTTGCTAAAGCAACGTTTCACTACAGCTTTTCACCAGCAAAGTATGCAACATTGCCCATTGTGCTGCTCAAAATTGTAACATGAAATAAAGCGGGCCAGTTCCACTGAAAGATCACGTTCATGTTGTCCTAGCTAGCTAGCTTTCTGCTCCTCCCTACTGGAAATTAATCCAACTCCACTGCTCCATTGGGTCGTAATGACCCATGTCCTAGTCCTAGCTAGATGCTAACAAACGAACATGCCCGTTAACCAAAAGCATGAGTGAAACTTGTCGTGGCCGGCTGGCTGCTGTGATTGTATATGAGTGAAGCTGGTGGAGTGGGACGAAACTTTCTTTCACATCTTCCTTCTCCATGTCGTCTTTAGTTTGAGCAGTCAGGGACATGCATGTGCTAGCTAGTATTCTCTCTTTCTAGCTGCGGATATATAGTAGTATGTCTTTCCCTCAGCCTCAAGCTGCAAGCTAAGTATTTTCTCTAGCGTATGGTGGATAGAGACATGCACGCATCAACTCGATCTTTTTTTTTTCTTTTATTGAAATCATGACCACTGTGCAGTAGCGTGTGAGGGGACATGGGGACATGCATGCATGTGTGCCTTGCCTTCAGATACTGTGCTAGAGAAAGAACAACTAGGACATGCATGATCCTAACCAAGATTTTATATTGACCGACACAAGAGCGATTTAATGGCTTTTGCAGGTCTTTTGCAATTTTTATTGATGCATGCACACAGTGCCGGGCAGGTTGTGCGACGCCTTAGGGCCCAGGAGGGATGGGGCCCAAGCCTAGGTATATAGGACCCCATACCATAGAGTTTTATTCTTTATTAAAGTAATCATATTAGTTCTAAAAGTATAAATATAATGCTATTTTAGTATATATTGTTTCTTTATAATTATCAAACATGAATACATGATAAATTAGTGCCTATATATTATAAGATCTTATACACTACTGGATTCTGAGTCTTTGCCGAGTGCCTTGGCACTCGGCAAAGGCCGAAAAACCTTCGGCAAAGGCTTTGCCAAAGGTAGCCCTCGGCAAAGAGCCTTCGGGAAATTTTTCCTCGGCAACGGTTCTTTGCCGAGGGCCTTTTGTCGGGCACTCGGCAAAGGCTTTGCCGAGTGCCAAAAAAGCCCTCGGCAAAGAAAAGTAGCCGTTACTGCGGCGGCGCTGCGCACGGCGGCTTTGCCGAGTGCTAAACAATGCCGGCACTCGGCAAAGGCATGTATTTTTTAAAAAATATTTATTTTTTAATTCTTTGCCGAGTGCCCCAGGTTTTGGCACTCGGCAAAGGCTTTCTTATTTTAAAAAAAAATCTTTGCCAAGGGCAATGGTCTGGGCCCTCGGCAAAGAGGCAGATTTTTTTTTTTTTTTTTTGCATTCCATCGACACAGGCATATATATATATATATATATAGACACACACACATATGAACATGTACATTCCAGCCACCAACCACAAGTACTTGCCACACTGCCACAGCCACCTAACTACACAACTACCAACCAAACTGCATCATCCACAGCCACCAAACTAAACAAGTATCGTCACCAAAATCCAAAATTCACTGCTGCACGCCACATTCCAGTAGCCAGCAACCGGCAGCCACCAGCAACCAAAATTTGACACACAAAACAAAAATACCAGCACCGAAGCTCACTGTTGCGCGCATTCAAGCAGCACAGCCCAAGTACCTGCACAAGCAATAATAACCTCAATGAAAAATGCTCTGAATATTCACGATGAAAAATAAGCTACTGTAAGAAAATCTGAAATATGTGGTTACTTGAACATTTGAGCTACCCTCAAACCTTCCAATGATGAACTGCAGCGCTAAATGTGTTTAGATTTGAAATCATCTCCCTACTTAATCACATCACACATTGCAGCAAAAAACATGGCCAAGATGGTAAACATGCCCAAGATCTGAACTAAAGATAGTAGACAAGAGAAACGCCTTGAAATTAAAAGTGACGCAGATGCATCACGATGTAGACAACCTGATGTGCTTTTGACATACGACAAAATGGAGAAAGAAGGAACCTGACCTAAAGCATAGTTTTCTGTACATAGCAACTACTTTATACACCTAAGTTTTGCTACTTTTACCTTGTTTTGTACAGATACAACAACAAATCATGGAAAAGAGAATACTTGCAATATCCAATCTTTGAGCGGGAAAAACATCTCTTTCAATTAAAATTGGCATATGTTATGTGATAGAACTACATAATGGCACTGTCAGTCAAAGGCACACAAAAAAAATCAGCCAATCAGCCTTCCTCACCTAGGAACGGAAGGTACAGTAGGCTGCAAAAAGTTAATTTTGATATATTGGCTGTCCATCAGCTTCGCCTATGACAATCATCAGCAGACTACATTAAAAAACTGTTATAAGCTTGCTTGTGCAGACATTTACATAGCAGCAGGATAAGATAAATCAAAACCTAACCCAACGACATATATTGAATTATGTGGCAGCATAAAGGAAAAGCAAAACCTAACCCATTGAAGCCCACTTGAGTAGCAATTAGATATGTAATACGCAGGGTTGCAACCAAAAGCAACTGAAAACTTATCAAGATGCCCATGGTCACTCCCATGGCTGAAGCCTGGGTGCCAAAGCTAGATTAAACTCTTAAAGCTGTAGAAAGGACAGATGCCCATGCTGTATACGCGAATACACAAGTTGCAAATAAGAAAGAGATGAAAAACCTATAAATCTTGCATTAGCACCTATAAGGAAACCAAACAAATTGCTTAGAGACTGCAGGGCAAGTACATGTCATATACATCACTATTGTTGCAAGACTGTTGAGGTTGCCAAATGATCAGGGAGGCAAAGCACTAATTTGATTTCACTCAAAGAGCAATAAATTGCTACTGGACAAAGATGATTCAGAAGGTGTTAACAAACAATCAGAATCAACATGTCATTGCAATAATTGGATAGTACATACCTCTCATATCACAATTTTCACCTCACCTTTGGGAAACCCTCCACTCATTTTTTTTTTTTTTTTTTTGGAAAGGTGGGACCTAAATTTGCTTTTACCCCAAAAGCCAAAAGGCTCAAAACAAACTGACTACAGCAACCAATATAATATAATTATTTTGAATCTTTGATAAACAGTTCCCTTTGTTAACCACAGTAGTACATGTGGTTAAACTGTATGCATTTTGAAGAATAAAGAATATAGATATGGTGATATGAAGAAAAGAAACTACTCACCCTAGAAAGATATGAACAGCAAGAAGAAAAATGAAAGCCTACAGTCAGGCGCAGCATCGTAACTATTCAACTAAGCAAGCTTAGTTTACTAAAAGGGTTTTAGTTTTAGATTAAAAGGCACTCAATGATAAATTGCATGAACTCTGTGCTGTAGCAGTCGCTATTTTCATGAATGAGTGATTTGGGCCATCTTTTGGCAGCTTATTGAGACATTTTAAGAAAAGAGAGGAATAGTTGGTTTATTTATTTAACAACATATTATTTACTGCACAATATGGGTAGAAAAACTCTCTGATCGCTATAAACTAATCAAAGAAACAAATTTTCAATTTTCTACCATCTTGTTGTCACTATTGACAGATACACAATTCCCTACCATTTCAGAGTGGTGGTTACCTGTGTGTCTGCACTACTGTGATAATACCCTTAATGTGATTCCTGGATTGCGTGAGCCTAAGAACAGATGGAATCTCTAAACAGAAAACAGCTTGGCAGATAATATACATATACATGTTTCTGTAATCAAATTCCGTGCTGAGCACAGATGTTTACAAAATGGGCAAACTGCTTCTGATAAGTGAGCAAGTCAGAAACTAAGATTTTAACATAAAATTGAAAGCAAAGAAACAATGTTTTAAAGCCAAATACGACTCATGTTGCACAATCTAGTTCATTCCAATTTTCAAACATCTAGTCTAGATGGATAAAAATCATAAGTTTTTTTCTCGAACAGACCAAAATCATAAGCTTCAGATCGAGCAGAAAATCTTGACATGCCACAAACTACAAATCTGTTCATTCAGAGTCACTTAAATTTCCTCTAACTTGTCATGCTAAGTACATTGACTAGAGACATTGAATATTCTTTTGTCTAGAAAAACTGCAAAATCAGAGTAGGCGTGTAACATTAAGTTCTTGACTAACCATGCTACCTGGGGCCGCGGCGGTGAGCCAGCTCGGGGCGGCAGGCGGCCTTCTCCCCTGTTCCTCTTCTTCTCCCCTTCTCCTCCTCCTCTCTTCTCCCTTCTTGCTGCGCCTCCTCTCTGCAGGGGACGACCGGGGGCGCTAGTGGCCGGCGCGGCGGACGAACGCCGGCAGCCGCCGCCGGCAATGGCACGCTCGGCGGGGACCGGCGATGGCGAGGGCTGGGCGAGGGAGGGGCGCGGCGGGCGGCCGGCCAAGCGGCCGGGGCGGGCAGCCGAGCCGCGCGCGTCCGGGGCGGCGGGCGGCCGGGGCGCGCACGTCCAGGCAGCGGCCGGTCGGCCAAGCGCGCGCCCGGGCCTCGGGAGGGGCGGCGGCCAGGGACGGCAGGCGGGGCGGGCGCGCAGGCGGCCGGGAGTGCGGCGCGGTGCGCAGGCGGCCGGGAGGGGGGCGTGGCGCGCGGTGGCGCGCAGGGCCTTGGCGGCGGCGGCGGGGGGGTGCAGGATGGGGAAGGGATAGGGTTTGGGGAGAGATGGGCCAGCTGGGCCTAAGTCCAGGTTCGGGCCTTTGCCGAGTGCCCCTGCCTCGGCACTCGCAAAGATTTGATTTTTATTTTTTTCGTTTTTAACTTCTTTGCCGAGGGCCTCACTATCGGCACTCGGCAAAGACCTTCTTTGCCAAGTGTCTTCCCCGCCTTCGGCAAAATAAATATTTTTTTTGAGTTTTTTTCGCCAATAATTTTTGTGGGGCTTTCATATATTTTTTAAACCTATATATTGAAATTTGGATTATTTATGACTATTTTTACTATATTTTATTTATTTATTTCTTTTAGTTGAATTTTTTGAGATAGTTCAAATTTGAACTATGGGTGCATGAAATAATAAAATTTGGTGATTCAAAAAATGGTATTCATGCTCTTTAGTGTATTTTGTGGCTATATCTAGAAACTCACATGAAATTTCGAACGTCTTCACCACGGAACATGATGTTGATCTCGCGGGAAAAGTGTTTTTAAATTATATAAAATGCAAACGAAATCCAAAAACCATGAAACTTGTCAAGGTGTCATGTTATCATACGCGGAGGCGGTGATAAAAAAATGAAAATGTTTCAAAAAAGTTTTGACAAATTTATTCCGTAGAACCGAGACATATCCACACATCATCACATGTCATGTCAACATGAGTTGTCTAGATTTTATACCACTGACGTCACAACTTTCTCGAAACATTATCTATTTTTTTTCACTGCCTCTATGTACGATGTCATGGCACCTCGACAAGTTTCGTGATTTTCGGACTTCGTTTCCATTTTATATAATTTAAAAACACTTTTCCCGCAAGATCGACGTCATGTTCTGTGGCCAAGACGTTTGAAATTTTATGTGAGTTTCTGGATATAGCCACGAAATACACTAAAGAGCATTAATACTATTTTTTGAATCACCAAATTCTATTATTTCATGCACCCACAGTTCAAATTTGAAATATGTGAACAATTCAAGAAAACAAATTAAATGAATAAATTATAGCAAAGAAAATGAAAAATGCATCAAATTTAAGCATGTAGTTTTAAATAATATAGGAAAGCTCCAAAAAAAATTGGGCCAAAAAACAAAAAAAAGAAAAAATTTTGCCGAGTGCCGACAAAAAGGCACTCGGCAAAGACTATTTAAAAAAAATCCCATCTTTGCCGAGGGCCAAACGGCACGCCCTCGGCAAAGACCGACAAGCATAATCTTGGCCGTGAGTGGGCTGGCCCATCTTTGCCGAGGGCCTAATTTGCCGGGAGGCCGGCCCTTCTCCGGCAAAGTGGTCTTTGCCGAGTGCCGCCTCTTTGCCGGGCTTGGCACTCGGCAAAGCCGTCTTTGCCAAAGGTCATTCTTTTTTGCCGAGGGTTTTTGGCTTGGCCCCTAAAGCAAAGGTTGTCTTTTTGCCGAGTGCCCGTGCTTTAGCCCTCGGCAAAGTCTCGGGCACTCGGCAAAGTTCGCATTTCCAAAGTAGTGATATATAGTTTAGAGGGGTCATAGCGACGAGTTCGCCAAAGGGCCCTTAAATTTCTTGGGCCGGCACTGCATGCCCATGTTGTATGACATTATTGTTTATCTGTAAGTATGCCACTGCTTACATCCCTTACAATGTGTATATCAAATAGCTTAGAGATAAGACAGCTACACCAACTAAAAAATAAGAGAATTTTGCTAGATATATAGATTATTTCCATGTCAATAATTACCATGCATAATGCAAGCAATCCGTGAAGCTTTTCAACGGGTTTAATAATCTCTCTAGCATTTCCTTTTTGAACTTCAAGGGACAGTTCATTAAAAAAACTTAAAGGGACAGATGCAAGCTATCTAGCTAGCAAACAAAGCTTGCGAAAATAGGAACCTGGCATTCGATAGGCCAACGCCACCCACGTCACGACATGTGTACGCATAGGGCATGCATCGGCATCACCAAAAGCAATGCTACCAATGCTACGTGCTACCAAAGCTGTTTCTACGTCGTCTACTACCTTGGAAACCTAGTGGCCATTGCAATAATGCATAGTGGCCGTCATATATTCCTTGCCGTCACATCGGCATCACCAACATGCCTCTGATTTAGCTCGCACTTCGTCTGGTTGGTTCTTTGATTTCTAACATGGACATTGCACACGGAGGTTCTTTGCTGCTTGGCTTCCTGCGACCTTTGATCAATTAACAATGCAGGTATAGCAAGGATGATTAGGGTTCAGGAGGACTAAATTTGTGCGACTAGAAGTGTTTTATATGCTGGATAGCGACAGTTTCATAAGAAAATAAATTTGACTCGTTAATCAGCAGAACAGACCATCAGGTTCCTCTGCTGCGAAGAGAACATATAGGCTATACATTATATTGTCACCAGGAGTAATTTAGATTGCAAATTAAATGGATCACTTCATAAAGTCTTTCATATATAATGGAGGATGTGCGTAACTTAAATCAAATTTAAAGGATAATTATATTGTATTGATGGTAAAAGTGGTAACTTAGATGCAAATCTCGAGGTTTGATTAATTTATTTTAAATAAGGGCTAGAGGGCACATTTTGGATGCAAATTTCTGTTGGGTTATCGTATCTATTTTTCATAGGGTAAAAAGTGAGTAATTTATACTAAACTAAACATATGTATTTTTTTCATAATGGCAAATGCGCATAATTTTTTTCAGAAAAAATAGATGTCATAGTTATTATTGAAGATGATTAGGATATATTAAATTAATGGCTACATGATTATTTTGAGAATATTTAGGATTTATATTTTTTCCTTTGCATGTCTCCAGATGATTAACATTGAGGCTCCATTATATTGAGGAGCTCAATAAGTAATATTGACATAGGTAGGAATCACATGGTGGATAAGTATAAGAATATACTTAGTACTTACGTGATCCTAAATTCTAAGACGTTTGACTTTTTTGAGAGTTTGACCGCCTGTCTTATTTATAAAATTATGCAAAATATCACTTCTTTTGTTGTGGCTGGCTTTATCAATAAAAGTTATTCAGGAATGGCTTCAATTTGATTATGTTTACGTAAATTTTTGATCGAACAAGATGAGCGGTCAAACTCGTAGTGAAAAAAGTAGTATCCCAAAATAACTTTGGTACATTTTAGACAACATTTGTGACATAAAGGAAACTTAACATTCCTATATCAATTTTACAGGCACTTCTACAAAATAGACAAACACCGTTGATTGTACGTGCCACCTGCCAAATGGGCAAGCGGCAGTAATAGATAAGTCTAGTAACACCGAATTTTACAAGCCTTATGTTTTACAATGCAAGGTTGATACGAAGAAAGAAAAATACATCTCGTGATAAAATAAGGAAACTACTATTTATAAATTACAGCATGTGAGCATTGTTACATTAATACAATATAAGTCAGGGTCCATAAGTTGCTTCAGCGGTAGCAGAGCACTAATTGTATATTAATTAATTAATACTCTTCATTCTAAGGTATAAGATGTTTTGACTTTTATTTATATACACATAGTTTTCACTATGTACCACAGTATGTCCAGATATATACACAGTCCAGATATATACACAGTAAAAGCAGCATATATAGAAAATCCAAAATGTCTTATATTTTGGAATGGAGGACTAGTACATCGCAGCAAATTATATGCATACATAATACCACAGAGTAGCTGTAGAGTTGTTTGGCTCAGCTCCGATCGGCGGCTCAGGTGGACGAGCTACACATATACCAGGACTGCGAAAAATATGGATCCAAAGCATTATTAGTTGTTGGTAGCAAAACTTTGAATTGAACATGCATGTTACGGTTGCGTCCAACAGAATGAAAACATCAACGACGTGCTATTAATTTTACCGTGTATCTATAGTCTGGTGTTGTTGGTCTGGTGTGGTTTTGCGATCAAACCTCTCCACTAGTCCTGTTTGTACCCAAAGAATATATAATTCATCGAAGGAATAAACCAGGTAATTAATGTAATCCAGAATTATATTACATATAACACTGAAAACTCAATTGGTGAGCGCTACTCCAAAGTCCAAGAGAGTTTAGTTATATATGCATGAACAGAAGAAGATGACGGTGCCGCAGTGTGTGTGTGTGTGGATGACGATTATTACCTCCGCTTCCGCCTCCGAGCGTAAGATTATTTAGGACGCCAGCCCGGATGGCTATTCCGACGACGGTGCTGATCATGCCGTCCTCGTAGCTGTAGCCGGTGCCCACCGGGGTGTCCTGCATGCAATCACTACCGGATGAGGTACCGTGGCAACTGGCAAGCAACCATATATAATGCAAGGCCAAGCAATGCAATGGAGGAATTAAGCAAGAAAGAAGTAGCCAAGAGGACAGGTTACGCACGCACCACGACGAGAAGGTCTGCGTTGTGCAGCCACGTCGAGTTGCCAGGTGCCTCCAATGGCCCAGTCCCGTTGCCATGTACTCCTGAGCTTGCAGCAGCGGGCGCCTGATCGATCGATGAGCAAATTAGCACAATTCCCTTCATCAAAGATATTGCATTGTTAAACATGTATGCGTTGCAAAAACTTGCAAGTTGCAACACGAATACCGCATGATTTCGTAGACCTATTATGTAGTCATCATACTGCGTAGAAGACGGTCGGCCATGGCTTGTTCCCCGGCGTCGGCGACGACACACGGTACGGTGGGGAGTCTTGTAGTAGCTCCAGAAAAGGTAGGCACCTGCAGCCGTCAGCTTGCATCATTCAATTCAGTTCAACCAACAACAAATTGAAGCATACATATGCGCAAAGCTAGTGTTTATATATATACTTCCATAGTGTCACTTACCCTTTTGGACTTCGACATATCCCAAGATCTCTGAACCTTGGGAACTCTGGTAGGTAATGCTGAGTCCACAACAACGCACCTGCTTCCAACAGAAATGTCTCTAAAAAGGTTGCACAACAGAACGATGACAAGGACCGGGAGGAGAGAGTGCTCCATGTCCATCCTGCCGGTCGAGACTTTGCTTATGCACAAGCAGATTAGAGCTGCAGCCATGGTGCAGGCACTGGTACTTCGGCTGGGGAGATGGAAGAGTAGCTAGCAGCAGAGTGAGCGGCCCCAACCCAGACCCTATATATATACATTTATGATGTGGAAGTTGAGATTTTGTTATGCTGAAAATGGGCGAGTGTCCAACATGGCAGTCTTTTTTTTTAATTGAATATATTTCTAAGAACTGTAATTCCAGTTGGTTAGAAGTGGTGCTTCTCGAATCAGGAAACTCGTGATCAAAGTATGGATGCTTCCTCAGGTGTATGACTGCCAATTCTGAACATAATTGTTGTTGGTATTTCTAGGAACACAACTTTTATTATATGAACTAGGATAAAAAATCACCTGTACCCCTAAGTGTTTTGAGTGTCCGAGCCGGAGACCCACACAGACCAACTTCCGTCGAACAACATGATGCATGCCGTGGTTAATTGCGAACCCACCACACTTAGAAGGGTGAGTTAATTTTGATTGGATGAGGGGGATCCCGATTTTTAAAATTTAGTGCATGGCATTGGAAGCTTCAAAATCCCTATAAAATCCTCACAAATTATTATAGCCATACATACACATCCGTTCACTTCAGTTTTATCAGCCGGCTTATCAGACATTTCAACAGTATTTTCCTCTCACAAAAATCAGCCGTTTTCAACTTATCAGCCGGCTGAACAGATCATCAACACTTAATAAGAAGGCCAGCCCATATCATTGCATTGTCTTTGCGACCCTTATTCAGTTTCAGCCTTCTTTTCTATGATTCGTGGCTACGTACTGATGTATGGTGCATTAATGAAACGATTGGTGAAATGTTGGAGCCAAGAAACCGGGAAGCAAATAAAAGATCCGCCCCTGTGCAGGATTCTTGTCACAAGCCTGAAGAGTGAAGATTGAAGAGAGAAGGTGTTTTGCATCAAGACAAGGTATCGCGCGATGGACACATATCACGTCATATATACTGAACCCTCCACCCCTGCGCAGGGAAATTGAAAACGTACTCCCTCATCATCGCTTGTTCTAAAGTTCAAGCAACGTGTGATTACTCACCGCTTGTTCTAAACGTTTCGCTGGCAGGACTCAGCTTGCAATTCCTTTTTTTTATAGAAACGTTTGGATATTGGTAGGCTGGTATTGTAGCGCGGGCCATCGATCCCTGGTCCAGATACGGCCCAATCAAAACGAAGACAGCAGCAGATGGTGGGCTGCTATTGTGGCATAGTTCTTGCACGATGAGATCCACCGCTCCCTGGTTTGGACACTTGGAGTGCATGGTGCACGTGCTGGTGCAGTACAGAGAGCAGGAATCTTCATGGTGGCATTAGAAAAAGGGATCCTTTGCACGAATCAGCCGCCCTAGGAAGAGAATATACCACGCCCAGTTATTATTGTCAGTTTGTCACGTCGTGCATTGTCTGTAGTTGGTGTGTTGGCAATGTCAATGAAGTAGAGAGAACTGAGATCCTGGACATATGTAGGCCAGAGGTGGATGTGGAGATGGCAGATGGGCAAACTAGTGTCAGCTGAAGCTCGGCTGAATAGAGAATTGAAACTACGCAAGTGCGACTAGTCTAGCAGGCCCTCCTTTTTCCTTGTTTTTAACCTTTAAATGAAAATCACTGAATTTCAGGAAGACAAAGTAAAATAGTTCTATAAATTTTATCTCTCATTTGTAAGTGGGTTAGCTGGAACAAACTAGAAACATCCCTGTGAACACTCAGAGATCATTGAGAGAAGATACTTGTGGGCAATATCATCAGTGGGCTCTCTCAACACGACACCTCCAAGGAGGAAATAATAACATCCAAGGATGTCATGGACCCATTGAATGATGCTGGGTTTTCACCTAGAGAGATCCAGACCCTGGTAGGGTGCTTACATGAAGAAGAGCATGGGCCAGAACAATGACTCAAGCAAAAGGAGTGGCACCCAATCACCACCCTCAGCAGAAACAAAGTCACTGCCAGCCACTGCAGTAGGTGTTGGCCGGGGTAGTTCACATGCATCACACACAAAGCATCTCATTTTCATAGATGCGCGGTATCAGGGTAAGTATCTTGGATGTGTGCAAATAAAGTAGCAAAAAACATATGAAAGGTAACTTCAATTGATAATTGAAAGGGATACAAGGATTCATGCATACATATTGTTACATGCAAAAAAAAACATGAAAGATAACTTCTGCCGCTAAGCACAAGACATGGGATGCAACGAGTGGCTCTATGATAGGACCCTTAAGAGCAACATGCAAAATATGCAATGAAGACATATAAGATCTAGCCACGCACTATGGGATGAGTTTCCCTACTGTGCTGATGGGAGCCTTGAGCAAGCACCCAGATTGTAAGGGTGAATGATTTCACACCCACTGCTACTGGGCTCGCTGCTACTACCTGCAAAGGGACTGGAGTAGTTTGAGGCTAGGTTGGCAAGTCTCCAGTCCTGCTGCAAGGGCCAGTGTTCCTCTAGTAGCGCCGTGCTTTGCATCTCATTGTAGGTGTAGCAAGAAGCTTGTGTCTGCAACGAGGATGACGCTGGCGGCATCACCGGCGGCGATGGCTGTGGAAGGACTCCCTGCCCGACCACAAGCTGCTGGAGCCGTGCCTTGATTTTTCTCATCTTCATCTCCACCATCTCCCTAAGGCTAATGAGCTCGTCCTTGTTGGTTCCAACAAGGCCTGGGCGTCCTCCATACATGCTGTCATGGAGGAGGTCCAAGGTCTCACGCTCGCGATTCTCAAGGTCCAACTTGCTTACCTGCTCATGGAGCTTCAAGGAGCGACTGTGGAGGAACTCCTCTTGGTTCTTTGTCTTCTTGAGACTACTAACATCTAGCATGTTGTTGAATTTCATGAGGAGTTGCTTGGCTTCTTCTTCTGAGGGCCACACCTTCGGTTGAGCCTCGCCCTCACCATACACCACTACGCACAACTTGATGCCACAAAGTGTGGTGAGCTCACTTGCCTTTTTCTCCAGGCCCTGGGAGCGTCTCTTGTACGTCGCGCGCCGAGTAGCATTGTTGGAGATCCACTGGAGATTCACCTTCTTGCGTGCCATAGCTCCTTAGAGCAATTAAGATCCTAGCAGTGCAATACTAGAACTATAAAGGAAAGGAAATGGCTGTGCTTTGGTGTTGAGATGAAATGAGAGGGGTGGCTTTTGTATATATAGATCCAAGGTGGAGTCTGTAGCAACTTATTATAGCAGCTATAAATGGGTTACTCATATCATGATATTATATATGGAAAGCATTAACTCAGTGCCAAAATTAAGTGTATATATATTTTTTCTATTTGTAGCTGAGGACATTTTTTTTCTTCATAAATGCACCAATCACATGAAAACATTCCATATATGTCATGAGCATTATATGATATGTTAGACAACGGTCAAATCATGTTTAATTACATCAATTATAAATTTCCTAATCATAACCTGGTATTATGGCAAGCATTTACTACTACAGAAATAAAATAATAATAATAATCCTAAGTAACTGTCGAAGCATGTTCCTTAATTACTTCTTAAATGCATTCTACACATACACAGGATATAACCTGGTATTATGGCAAGCATTTACTACTACAGAAATAAAATAATAATAATCCTAAGTAACTGTCGAAGCATATTCCTTACTTCTTAAATGCATTCTACACATACACAGGATTGTGTGATAGGCTAGGTAGTGCTCAAATATCATTTAATTGCTGCTAAAGAACCACAATGAATAACATGATAGAATTCAATCATGATATCACAAGGAAGGCTCATTCCATATGCATCGAGGAATAACCAGATAGCATTTAATCGAAAGAACAAGTAGACGGCGAAGTGCAATGCATCAGTCTATATGTTTCAAAACTCTGCAATATGTATGTGTTGCAACCAAGCAAAGAAATGGCTTTTCCTTTCATAAAAAAGGAAAACTCACCAATATATTGATCCATTGTTCTCAAATATATCTCTTTAATTTGTATCTTATATATTGCTATGTGCCTAGTTCTCTTCACCAAACCAATGGGATTAGAGACATATCTCATATATACCCCTCCCCAACCCTACCACATAACAGCCACATACTACTTCTGGAAAGCCTTTTAGAAACGAATACGAAGCCTCTATACAGGTGGCTAGGCCAGCCGCCTCTAACTTCATGTCCGCGGATGTGAACAAGAGCCGCCTCTAAAAATGGATTGCTAGAAAAAATTGTTGTCCAAGACACTTCTACAAATAAAGTTTTAGAGGTGGTTGTTGTCCCAACCACCTCTAGAAAACAACTTTTAGATGTGCCTATACAAACCTTTTGCACCAATATTCAAAATTCAGATTTAAAATAATAATGACACATTTAAATTATATGTTCAAATGAGAGGAGCAAACATTACATCAATATTTTTTAATAATGTTACATCAAATGCACATGTTTTTTTTCAACAACCTAAGTTTAAACTGTGCCAGTCATGAAGCCACATGCAATCAGTGTGACATCTTGTCATGGACGATTTCCTTACCTTTAAGATCCAGGTAATTATGCCACAGCAAGAAAACGTAATTTAGAATGTAGGTTTCGCCTCATGCAATCAGTGTGACATTATGTCTGTGAGTACATGAAGGTCACCTGAGTTAGCAAATTCAATTGCTCTTTCTTTGCATGAACTCCACTTGGCTAGAAATATGTATTCTTATCAGAAAAACAAGATCTCATCATAAGATAAAATACCTTGCGTATCCACGCATAGTATATACTTGGTAAATATGTGCTATATATCTAAAAATATTCTGGGCTGTAAGAGGTTGATTATTTTTTTTTAAGAATTACACAGCACAACACAAACACCCCATAACAAGCATGCACACATCCCCTAGAACATCCGTACGCAAAACCTATAAAACATAATGCCAGTAAATCCTAGACTAAATCCAAGAAAATGCGATCACTCATACCAAGTCGAGGACTTGAACCAGGTTACATCACAAGAAACTTAACCAACTGATCAGTGCAAAGATTGATGGTTGAAAATAGGCTCACGTATATAGCTCATGGATGGCCCGTTCTCCCGCATTGGCTTGCCGAGAGCATAGGCCCATGATGAACTTTTAATAGAAAACAATGTATTGCTAATTAAGCCCATTACTTAATTACTTAATTGAGTTTATGCATGGTTGAATACACGCGGATGTTGTTGTTGGGCTGATTAGTACCGGCAATTAGGCCAGGGTCATCAGTAATCTCAAAAATTATGGGCCCCTAAGAAGTGATTTGTCCATGGCCCATGCAAGCATGTACGCAGTGGTTGTGACTGTGATCGAGTTCGCGCATGCATATATAAATGGCAGTGCTGCCCAAAAAAAATATAAATTGGCCACTAACTTAGTGTCACGTTGATGATTTTAGAAATTTACACAAAGAGTAAATATCCTAAGTTTTTTTTTACTACATAAACACAAGTCTCACATTTACCACTGCCTTGGCCCATTTTCTCGCATTGTCAAGTCCGGTGATCCATGTGAAGTCTTTTTCATTCCTCTGACCTATGAGGCTGGGATGTGGGATGTTTCTTTTCCATGACCGATGAGGCCATCCCCTTTTTGGTCGTAACCAAGACGAGTTGAATGCTTAACTTCATCATAGGATCCACATGATGAGGCCATATACCTTTGCTAGAGGCCAACAAGGCTTTAGCATTTCATAATTTTTACCCATTTGTGCTTATGCATATATGCTTGAGACAACTCATTTGGTCTTGGCCCTATTATATAGGCCAAGGAAACAACAAGATGCAGTACTGGCCATGGAGATGAAGGGTGTGCTCTAAACCCCGCTAACTTGTTGTGGCCACCCCGGCTTATCAATGGGTGCGTCTACCCCTCTTTGAAAGCATATTAAATAATCTTTCTATGGAGTAATACTCATACACTTCAATAAGACTCCAGATGAGAGAGTTGATTACGACAATTTTGACATTCAGCAATCTGTGTATTTTTCATAGATCATATAATATATCTGTCATGATACATGTTTCATGATGTTTCGGTGACAAAACTTGCTTCATCAGGTATCTTGTCATTAATCATGTTCTATTATGTTCTAAAAATTTTCCTCATAGAACTTATGACAATATTTTTTTTTGTCACTAATTTATGGTGATAGGACACTTATTTACCAAGGAAGGAAACTAATAGAAAATCACTCTTTCACTAATCTTTTCATATATATATATATATATATATATATATATATATATATATATATATATATATATTGAACATATTTATTAAGTTATAGGCAAGACTGAAGTGATAGCAAGTTTAAGTCAACAAGTTATTTATCCAAAAGCCTTTACAAGGACAGATTTTTGGTTTGTTAGAGAAACTCCAATAGTTCCCCATCTTAAGGTTGCCATCCTTATTTTTTTTTTGGCAAGAATAGAAAAAACTTCTCCAACAGTTCTCCATTCTAGATTGTCATTTATCCCAAGTTGGCAAAAAGAGCCTCTGCGCATGCATATATGCGCTCAACTCCACGCATGCATCCATCCGTATCACAAGAGTTGGAAGGGCATAAACATAATTTTGTTTCTTTATCACGGTTCTTGATGTAAGTTTTCAAGAGGTGGAAGGGTATAAACATAATTTTGTTTGTCTCTCAAGATTTCTGATGTAAGTTAGACAAGTGAATTATGCCAAACCATTGAAGATAAGATCTTTTTTTACTTGGCATATCTTTTTACGAGTTAGCAAATATAAAATTTGCCAAGTAAAATATAGAAAAATATTGGAGATGCTCTTACACAATAACTGATGCCAGCCATATATAATAAACTATCTACAATAATTAGTCAGCTAGGTAATCTATTAGTCTAATTTTATGGCTTGTTACGCTGCTATCATATATGTTTCTAACCAGGAAAACAAATGGGGGATACTATATACTCTCTCTCCGCCCAAGATATAAGGCACGCATGTATTTTAAAATTTAAACTTTGTTATCTTTAACCAATGATTAGTTAAATAATATAAAACTTTATAGTACAATAGTGGTAACATTAGATTTGTGTTTACAAATACTTTTTAAAAATAATTTTATTATTGCTATAAATTATATATAATATACTATAAATTAATGGATAAATGATTTTGAAGACCGTGGACGAGTCAAATCAACGCCTTATATGTTAGGATGGAGGGAGTAACAAGCACTTACTTCCAACAAATTAAAACAATATATCCTGATTTTAGTTCAAATTCATATGAATATTATCATTGCCATAAGACCTAGTTACCTTCCCAAATTTTCGATTATAAGTTCCAAATTAAAAAAATCCCATCTACCGACATGCACCCGACCGACACTAGCCCACCCGCTCAACTCGTCATTAGGGGGAATCTTTCTTTTAGGGGACGTGATTAGGGGAATAAGGATGGACATTTTAAAAAGGATTTTCCCTCCTGCCATTAGCGGCATTCAGGACTTCCCCCCCATCAATAGGGGGGATGTGGAGAAAGTTTTTCTTGTTTTGCTTGATTTAATTTATTAAGTAATTCATAAAATCTAAAAAATCAACTGTCCAGATCGATTTGAGATATTATCTCTTAGAAGAAAAAGAATGTATGATAACATTGCTCATGATGTATGCATGGAATGTTTTTTCTTGTGATCAATGCATTTAATTAGTAAAAATATGCTAAGCTGTCTATTCAGGAATCATTTCTATATTTATGTAACAGTTATTAATGCTAGCTAAAATATAATGATATGATTAGGAAATTTATCATCACTACAATTAACAAAATAAATCATTGCTATATTTATGTAACAGCTAATGCTAGCTAAAATGTAACGATATGATTAGGAAATCTTTAGCCACTACAATTAACAAAATTTGACTGTCGCCTTGCCTATCACGCACAATGCTCATGATGTATGCATGAATTTTTTTTTTTCTTGTGATCTATGCATTTATTAAGCAAAATATGCTTATGCTTAGTTATAGGCACCAAATTTCTATAGTGAGTCAATGCAACCATAATATGGTGGCCTGACTAAGCAACGCTATAAGTTGCTCTAAGCTCCTCCTCCATCTATATATACAAAAACCACCCTCTCCTCATTTCATTTCATATCAACACCTAACTACCAAAGCAACCATTTCCATTTGGAATTTTAGTAGATAGCAGCAGTCTAGGAGCTATGGCACGCAAGAAGGTGAATCTTGGGTGGATCTCCAACAACGCCACTAGGCGTGCAATGTACAAGAGACGCTACCAGGCCTTGGCAAAAAAGGCTGGTGATCTCGTCACACTCTGTGGCATCAAGATCGGTGTGGTGGT
This sequence comes from Chrysopogon serrulatus, assembly GCA_015844335.1. Lineage (NCBI taxonomy): Eukaryota > Viridiplantae > Streptophyta > Magnoliopsida > Poales > Poaceae > Chrysopogon > Chrysopogon serrulatus. The sequence continues at coordinate 665,633 of JADLZL010001941.1, read as the reverse complement.
GTATGGTGATGGCCATGCCCAACCAGAGGTGTGGCCCTCTGATGCAGAGGCCAAGCATCTCCTCAAGAAATTCAAGGACATGCCAGATGTTGGCACCTTCAAGAAGATACAGAATCAAGAGGAATTCCTCCACAGTCGCATGGTAAGGCTCCATGAGCAGGTGAGAAAGTTGGATCGTGAGAATCGTGAGCTTGAGACCTTGGCCCTCTTGTATGATAGCTTGGATGGACGCCGCCCTGGCCTCATTGGCACCACCAAGGATGAGCTTGTTAGCCTTAGCAAGATGGTGGAGATGAAGATGAGCAAAGCCAAAGCACGCCTCCAGGAGCTTGTCATCAAGCAGGGAGCCCTCCCAGAGCCATTGCAGTTTATGCAACCAATTTCATCCTCGTCGTATACATAGGCTTCTTCTCCCTGCAACAAAAACGAGATGCAAATCATGGCACCACTAGAGGAACACCAGTTGCAGCAAGACTGGCCGGTAGCCAGCCCTGTCCCAAACTTTGGGGAGATTGGCACTGTGCCCTATAGTGCCTTTGTAGGCAGCAGCAAGGATGCCAGCGGCAGTGTGTGAAATGATGCAGCCTTGCAATCTGGGTTCTTGCTCAGGCGTCCCGTGGGCACTGTAGTAGAACTCACATTCTCTAATCATTTTAGTTGCATTTCATCTTTTAGTCTTAAGGGTCTTGCCTTAGCTAGAGTCACTCATTGCATCCCATGTAGTGCTTCGCCACAGAACAGTATGAGTCTACATTCATGTTTGTTTCCTTTATAACAATATTTATGCATGCATCTATATGTATCCCTTTCAGTTTATTAGATAAATGATATTAGTAGTGGTTATATTTTGTGGTATTGTTGCTTATTTGCACATATCCAGAATATGTACCATGCGTGACATCTAGAAACAAGATGTTTTGTACGAATGATATAGTGTTTTTGTTTCTATTGGTGCTGTAGGATGACACCTCTAAAATTGATAAAAAAAGGTTTCCAATACTATTATAAAGATAAGATAAATGCAATACTTTTATTTATCTAGCTAACATTCTAAAATAATGCATTCCAGAGGTACAAATCACTTGTATTGTAATAAAAGCAGGAAGCTATATAACGATTGACAAGAAATCTTGGACAAATTAATTGTGCCACAGTGGGAGCCTGGAGCATCAAATGTGGAAACACCGAAAGACGAGTTGGCTGGAATTATTTCATTAAAATGTGCCTACTAGGATTGGAACCCAAGACATCTGACTCTAGTGTATTGAGTTGTATGCATTGACTAGTTATAACTCCAAAATTGAATTGTTAAGGAAATGTGGCAACTCACTAGCTTATACTTCAAAAAAAAGAGGTACCATTTGAGTTTCTACTTGTAATACCCTAGAATGCATAATAGATTTAGAATGTTCTATATAGACCAAGTGATATTTTTTTAGCGAGGATTGATCGGATTTAAGAGAGATCAAAAATTTGAATTTTTGTCACTTGATCTAATGGAGTAATGGAGATCACCAATGTGTAGAGCTCGTCGAAATCTTTCAGTTTGACTACTTATACAAATTATTCTGAGTTCGGGTCATAAAGTTACACACATTATAAGTTTTGGGAGAAAAAAAAAATCAGCAGCTTTGCTACAGTACCCGACCCCAGTACCCGACCCCCTGCCCCTTCGTAACTCTCCACCAGCCGCCCTTGCCTCGCACAGAAAGAAAGAAGAAGAAGAAGGGAGAAGGGAGAAGAAAGGAGATAAGGTTAGGTTTTGCTGTTGCCGCCGTTCGCCGTCGTCGTTCGCTATCATCGTCTTTCGTGGTGCTGTCCACTTGGTCTTTGGTTAGGCATCATCTCTCCTTCTTGTTTTGCCCTTGTTCTTTGTCCCTCGCTGTTCTTGATGGACATACCATGGTTCACCGTAGATCGGATCGATGAGACGGCCATAGCGGCATAGATCACCGTGAGGTGGAGAAGGGAAAGGAAGGAAGGAGTGAATCGCCGGGATCTTGTCATTGCGCTCGCTGTGGTTGACCTAGGTAAGGTGCTAAATTATGATCCACTTTCTTAGATCAAGTTTTATGGATCGAATCATTGGATTAGATGGTATTTAGTTAGAGTAATTCCTGAAATTCCTGAAATTAATTTTCATCCATGTTCTGAAAATGCCATCAAACTGAGCAGTGTTTGTTTATCACTGTTTTTGGGCATCTTAGTGGCCGTAATAAATTTTGACACTGTGGACAAAGTTTTAGAGGACTTCAATATCTTTCTTTTTCTACCAATATCACCCTCATAACCTCCGTATTTTAGGAGATATGGTCGTTTACTTTGGGCCATTTTTCAGTGACGAGAATCAGAACAGTTTTAGATCTATTCAGTTTTTCTCCATCATAATAGAGGAATTAGAACTTCTGGTCTAAATAAGAGTTGTAGGATATTTTATAAGATTTCCATATTGTCTTATATCATGGTTTTTGAATAAGTAAATTTTTAGTTATCAATTTAATAAGGTTGCTGTCCTGTTTTTACTGACAGAAAAGTTCAGTTAGCTAAATTGGATTTTTACGCTATCTTGGGGACTTCTTTTGCCAAATTGTATAATACCGAACTTGTAGGTAATGGAGTCTTCTACTATCTGGTAGATTTTAAGAATTTTTGAATTCTTTGTGTAGTGTCTATGAAAAAAAAAGAAGGGACAGTGCTGCTGTCATAGTTTGTAGCAATACGGTAGATGCTTGAACGGCGGGTTTTGGACGTTTTTAGTGTGCAATTTGTGATTTGTTTTGTTAGTATGATGGTGGTTGTACTGAAATTTGCTCGTAATCAGGTGGTGCACCTTCGGATCGTGCTTAACTCGCACTTTTGATCTTCAGTGAAGACAAGTAAACGTGGCGTTGTGATCCACATGCTTTAACTGTGTTGTTTGAATTGCCTCCACTAAATTATAAGTATTTCACACTACCAATATAATCTGAAACTTAAAGTTATTTATTGTACTTTGAGATACATGAATTGTTATCTATGGAATCTATTGTTGGACTATGATGTACTTGAAGTTTCTTGCATTGCAATATTTGCACTTGCACTCTCTCCGTTGGTATGCATTTGGAAGAAACCGTAGCCAAATTGGTGCGGTAAGTACCGGTACAGCAACACACGTTGATGAGCAATGTGGTTGCAGCCCTCACTCCCTCTTCTTGGAACGTATGGGTAGAAGTGAAGTCATACATTTGCATTGCATCATTTGCATTGCATTGCACTGCATTATTCGCATTTGCACTTTTAATATATTTATGTTTTTATAAAGCTATTGATATATCCATCATGGTGTTATTTAAATATGATGTTTAATTGAACTATGATTTAAATAACTCAGTTAAGATAGTTTGCTTGCTGAGGTTTTTCATAAACCTCACACGTTATTTTTCCCCTCAGGTGAATGAGCTTGGAAGATGCATACTTGGGAATGGGAGTAGCGACATGTGTGCACATCACTTATGAGTATTATAGAAGACATGTGCTATAATAATAAAATTATGTTAATTGTGGACTAGTTGGTCGTTTGATAGTTATCATGTTGGATCATGGTTTGGTTGGATTGAATTATGTTAGTCTGGTGATTGATAAAGATTTTTTACCGTTATATATTGTATTTATTGTTGCTTCCGCGTACTACATTGTTAGTGTTGGAGTATGGTAATTCTCTAGAAGAATTCGTGGTGTTTCTTCTGGGGTGTTACACTACTGTAAACAATAGCTCAAAGTTCATGAAAATAAAGAAAACGAAGCTTGTACATACATAATCTAATAAAATGGATGGCATTTAATATATTTATTTAGTGGGTAGTTTTAATCCAGTGTGTTCATAAGGGTGATTGTGCATAAGTTATGAGCGTCTGTGTCTATACTGTGTAATTTGTCAAAAAAAAAGTTATGAGTCCAGTTTAATTTGCTTGAGCTGTCAGAGGCACAGTGGCTCAACTAGACAGAAGAAAACAATGTACAAAACTCACTAGAACATCCATGCATTTCTGAATCTTCAGAATAATAAGATCCACTTGAATGCATAGTAGCCTATTTAACTAGGAGACAAAGATATTTAACTGAGAGACAAAGAGAGTGATTAACATGAAAACGTTTCATAACAACATTTATTGGAAGAGAAATGCTCTAGTGATACTCTTTCCAAAAACTATACGAAATCTAAAGGACACATAGTAAACTACTACTTCCATTTCAAATTATATATAAGATATTGTCTTTTTAGATGGGAACGTTATCTAGTGCAAACTAACTTTCCGTGAAAACCCGTGCAAACCACGGTAAAAAGGTCATCTAAATTTACCCAAAAAATCACACATGTAGATGATATGATGATACACAACCTTGCAAAATATCTTGTAGAAACTCGACTTCGTTTATGAGATATAAAAATAATAAATTTCAAACCAGAAAGATGTCCAGATGATTTGGTACATGGAAGTCAAGAGAACACGTGAACTGACATCATTTAGTGTGAAATCAAACCACGAACATTGATCAGTAATGGAAACCAGCATTGTTTCCCACAACTCTGATTTAAACTTATTATGAGTATATTATCGATTCGTCAAAAGAAAAAGAGTATATTATCAAGTGATACCAGCTCCAACGACGTACCTTCTCCTTTTGCGCATGACTCGTTTGGAATCGCCTGATCCTGCAGAGCTCTTCTGCCGTAAGAGATGAGACCTGTTGGCTGTCGTTGAGCTTGGATGACCTGTGACAGGAGCAGGAAGCTGCGGCGGGTCCATGACTGACAAGGCAAGGCGCAATGCTTGCAGCGCCTCATTGAGGAGGCTCTGCACCAGCTTGGTGGTCGTAGCTGAAGATGGCAGCTCGTCGCAGAGCTGGAGGAGAGGCTGCTGGCTCTTGATGAGCTCGTATGCCTGCGCAACTTCTCTCATGGCAAACTCGTGATCCGGCTCACAATCCATGTGGTATGGCTACGTTACTTCACCTAGGGCAAGGAGGCGCGCGGGCGTGAGGGAGGGAGGAGGAAGGAGAAACGCGGGAGATTAGAATAACGGGAATTGCCCCCAATTAATTTCTTATCCGATCCGATTACAATGGCCTACTATTTGTAGTCCCGATTGGACTCTAACGGCAAAGTCCTTATCGAACATGAACTTTCTAATTTTTCTAATATTAATTACTAATTCAATTCTAATAATAATAATGGTAATCGGGCGGCGGCGGCAACGACGGCGGGCGGCCGCGCTGGCCCCGCAGCTCCTGGCGCGGGCGGCGGGAGTGGCGGCGGCTAGGGCAGCCGCCGCCCCTCTGCTGCGGCGCCCCCACGCTGCCCCTCCCTAGGGCGGGCTGTGGGGCCCGCTAACCTTCGGGCGGATCCTCCTCGGGCTCCTCTTTTCGGCCCATCAGCTCCATAATTTGTCACCGCGCCGTCATTCGACGTGTAACATACTTACTCCATTCTAAATTATAAAATGTTTAACTTTTTTACCCCAAATTTGACCACTAGTCGTATTAAAAAAATTCTGCAAAACATAGTCAAACTTAAGTCATTCTTGATGACCTTTTATTAATAAAACAAGCTACAACAAAAGAAGTCATATTTTGCATAAATTTTTGAATAATACAGTGGTCAAACTCGACATAAAAAAAGTTAAACGTCTTATAATTTGGAATAGAGTGAGAATTCTTTTTTTCTAAAATACACGTATCTACCATTATGGAAGATACATAGAGTATATGCTTCGGCCCTGATTTGCATCTAAGTTACTCATATTTCCCATTATGAAAGATAGTTTATAATAACCCATTAATCTTAATATTACTAATTGAAGGCCTCGATGTTGATCCTCACTGTGCTATAACAGCTATATTCTTTGTCGCAGCAAAAGAAGCTACCTTTTGAAAAAAAAAGTTTTGTTTGATTATGTGTTCAGATGTGAATCTACGGTCTCATTTGGAAGAGCTCCGCTCTCTGATTCTTCAACTTTGCTCTTTAATTCTCTGATGGAGTGATTCCATAAGATTCCTAGGAGACAGCAATCTGGGGAGGTGATGAGAATTGATTATATGTTGTTCTCCACCAGAATATAACAGAGAGCAAGGTAAATCAGGATATTTTTTTAGCTCCCAACTCCCAGTGTAAATGGAGAAGTGGTTATCTCTAGCTTGATCCCCACCTGAATCTGCTGGCATTTTGAGCGTTTTGCTGCTGGCATTATTACGCCAACTTAATGCAGCATAAGCCGTGAAAAGTTCATGACCATTTTGTCGTCTGTCCTTCAGAACATATTCATCATCATGCACACACCGCCTGATGGGATGGCCATTGCTTCCTAAATAACCATAGCCCAATTCACCTTGTGGTGTGACAAGAGTATGGCCATCAGAATTCCAGAAGGAAATAAAAGCTTGGATCAATGGCCAGGGCAAGTTAACCTGGTATATGGAAGCCAATACACCTTTCAAAATGTCTGCCTGGTCAAGGCAATTTCTCTCGTATATGTACTCTAATTAGCATGGCTTGGGCTCATAACAGAAATTAAGGCTTAACGGAACACCATTAGAAAGGAGAGGATCAACATCATGCCACCACGCCTTGGGGGTTTGCTTCAGGAATTCTTATCCAGCCGTAGAAACATTTGGGTGTGGTGGCCCACATCATCATCATCAGTAAGCAACCATCAAGTGTCGTCTCTAGAGTGATGAAGATCTTCACCTCTCTTCACCTTAGTTAGCAAGTTGGGCCTTGTTGTCCCAGGAACACCAGTGTATGCAGGCAGTAAATTAAAGCTAGCTAAGTTCAAGCAAGCATATACGTGTACAGTATATATGTATGCAGGCAGTAAACTAAAGCTAGCTTGAACCAGTGTACAGTATATACAAGCTAGTCATCCCAAACCAAACAAGCCTAGGGGCTCTAGGAACTAGAAACTACACAATCCACAGATTACCTGCTACTTTTCAATCCAATCTCAGATGAGAAGGGGAGTCACAAGAAATTTGGGGTGCTGGATCGGCCACTATCAACACCTGTGCTAGGGTTTTGATTTCATGCAGTGAGAGAGAGAGGAAGACAAATGGCAGACGGTTTGGAGCGTTATTGAGACAGAGGAAAGGATCAGTTTCTAGGGCTTCGTGCATGTGGGCTTTGGTCTGTGTATGTGAGCTTTGGCCTATCAGGCATGCAGCGATGGGCCTTATTATCATTTCATTTGGTTTTGGGCCTACTAAATAAGCCAAGCAAACAACAAGATCTAGTACTGGCCATGGAGATATGAAGGGTGTGCTATAAACCAACTTGGTGTCCCCCAACCCCATTCACTTCGACTCTGTATGAGAGTTAGACTACAACAAATTTGGCATTCTATGACAATCTGTGTATTTTTCATAGATCATGTAATATCTATCATGATACATGTTTCGTGATGTTTGGGTGAAAAAAATTGCTTCATTACATATCTTGTCTTAACCATGTTCTATTACTATGGCGAGCCTGCATTTTAGGACTAGGTATTTGGTACCAGAAAATCACAACTAAATGGCAATATTCGGCATGTATAGATTGAGCACAATTTCATATATTCTAGAATTTCAGAATAAATTAAAATTGTTTGACATAAACTAACAGTCCTGTAGAGAACATGCAACAACAAAATGACAATAAATCTTACAAATTATAAAACAACTTTCAGATCCTTCATGCTTTGAAAATGGTTGATATGTTCTCATCCATTGTAAAATGGTTGATATGTCCCCGTCCTTTGCTTTTTCAATGAATGTAACCAAGCTATCATTCACGTAATCTTGCCCCATCTTATATCTTAGCTTGTTTTTAATATAGTTCATTGTAGAAAAGATCTGTACAACACCGGCTGTTATAATCATGTGGTGAGGTGATCTAACAGTTTAGATCAGCCTAGATTAGGATATATAAAGTGAACCAATGGTGCGAAGTGTTCGGATACCCTCAAGTCTAGTGTACGGTTTAGATCTCCCTTACAAACCAAGACAAAGCATGTTCTAGTGAGCAGAATCCAATCGGCTAATCAAGGATGATGTTAGGCACATGGTGCAAGACAACACATCATTTGGATTGCTACAAGATCAATCATGGTGAAATCAAGGGAAACTGATAAGTATATGGGCCCAAAGTATCCTCGCTAAGGCCATAAACAGGCTCTTAGAACTAGGATGGGGTGGGCTGACTAGCTAAGGTAGGATCCAACTCAAGGTGCCTCATCAACTTGACATACAGCTTAGATGGATAGGAATGCAATCCAATCAATCAGATAGAATTGTGATTAGTGTGGCAACAAAAGCACTTATTATCAAGGGTGAGCCGCATGTAACCCAACCTCATGCTATATAAGGCAGGTAGAGAGCTCCTAATGATCACAAAAACACACCATGCTCACCGCCGGTGTAGGGGCAACACAATTGTACCATCATATACTAGTTGCAGGGCATCCCGTATGAACCAGTATATATCCTCATGCCTTGTGTGCTACACATTTGATCTATTGCACATGATGCACAAATTATTCGTTGGTGGTATAAAAATAATAAATATTACACAAGAAAGCTTGCTTTGCAACCTGCTAGCCAGGGAAAGGAAAATGTTTGCTAAGCCAGGTGAACCTATTTGGCTCTTCCTATGATCAAGGATGAGCACACAATGCTTAGAAGCAGAGCATGTAATAGAGTAAAATTGCAGTATGGTGCTGACTTGCTAGACAGTATACAAAAGTACTGCAACCTCATGGCCCAAGTACCAAAGCCAATAACTTGTGCTACTGTACTGGCAAGGTAAAGCGCATATATTGGGAAAACCTTACTCACATTGTGACATTACTGAACATAAGTTTTTCTTGCCTTGTCAAAAGGAAACAAGCATGCCTCAAATGATCATATTTTGTTGCTCTTCTTAGTGGTGCTAGCGACTTAAATTGCTTAGGAAGCAGTGAGTAGTCACTACAATGATGACCTTCGTGAGCCTAAAAGGAACAATTGATGGCTAGAGGGATAGTGGATACTATTAGAAATCCTTCAACAAGCCACAACACAACTAGGCTTAAATACTAGTAACAAATGTGAGCCCTAATAAGCAGTACTTTGCACCTAGTCTAGCAAATCCAAAGGAAGAGTAAGCCCTACAAAAGTCTGTAGAAAAGCTAACAACTAGAAAGATGACTAGACCAAGTTAAGGCTTAGCTCAAGCAACCCTACACAATTCTAGTGATTGAAAAGATGAGAAACTACACGACACTGCAAAAGCAACTACATAAGAAATTGAATAGCACAAGTAAAGAGCAAGTGTAGAAAGGCGCAAACCGTACCAAAGGGAACAAGATGACAAAAGATTTTCACCCAAGGTTTGGTGGCTTGACGCCTACTCTTCCATGATGTGATTCCATGGATCACTGCTCCTCCGCATGCTCAACTACCCCACAAGGTAGGCTTGAATGTGAGCGATCGCATTTGAGTATGCTTGTCACGCGAAGCTCTCCACAAGCCCTGGTATCCACTAGAGTTGCTCATTACCTTCTCTAGTTGGGACGAGCAGAAGAGCCCCTTACAAATCTTCTACCATAGCTCTCACACATTCTCCGCATAGTGCTTGAGGGAGTCCCACTACTCCAAGATTTCCAAGGTGGTGATAACCACCAAGTATAACAGGAGTCATGTAGCTTCACGTTCAACACTTCTCTAGTGCCACCAGATGCAAAGTATCAATGCAAATGCACTACATCACTCCAAATCTCACTTAAATGCAATCTCAAGTCCGCTTATGTGAGTGGTGTGTTCTTGAGCTGCAATAGGTGTGGACATCATATAGGAGAGTGCAAAGACTTGGCCAAACCTTCTATTTATAGAGCCACTCAAGAACTAGTCGTTATGCTTTCTTAATGAGCTATGCACATGCTCACTAGAAAGCTCCAATGGGGCTAAGCACACTAGTTTATACTAGTTATTGCATGGTCTAAGCACACTAGTGCCCTCTCTGATGATGGCACCAGAGAAATTCGATGGCTTCAAACATCACACAACAAACAACATTTTTCTACTGCATGTAGCCCTTTCTCCGATAAAGCTTTTGGTGCCCATCATCAAAGAAATCCATTGGTTAAAAAGATCTATTCATCACTATTTTGGGAGCATCATATATATCAGAACCTTTTGTAGAGTCCCTAGAGCTTCTAATGACCCCCATTGAAATCTCCTGTGCATGCAAACACTATTCATCATCATCACATGTCACTGAGCATTCCCCGGATGCTCTCACTCTGGTGGGCACTGAAAGAATAGCCTCATACTTGTTGATGTGTACATACTTTCACTACACTTAAGCTCTGGTCCCATGAACCCTAGGAGCATCGACGTTTCTCAATAATGATGCCTCGCACAGTGAAATAGATGATCACACCAGAGTGGTCTATGGCAGCCTAAGCTCTAGTGCCCCTACCACAGGGAGCACCAAACTTATCTGGTGGGTCGAAAAACACCTCACCAAGCCCCTTTCTCAAGCCTTTTTCAAATGGCTAACTCCAAAAAGATAGCAACACCTTGTCACTGATTGAGTTAGAATTTTCAAAATGTTTGCTTCCTTAGCCATCACTAGATCTAACATATATGCAATGTTAGTCCTCACCTAGTGAAACTTAGATAACGATATTAGCTTACGAACTCATCTCTTAATACCACAACTATCTACCCTAAAAACCAGCCATGCACTTCTCTACAGACCTTTGGAGAGTAAAGGCAAAACCCTGCTAGTTTATGCCTTTGCCTTTGGGTTTCTACTCATCCATCCATCATCTTCATCACTAAACACCGCAATGTTTAATTAGTTCTAACCTTCTCCTTTGTTCCCTATTGATTCAATATTTAAATCTTGGAACATTCCTTGGGTAAAACCGTAAAAGTAGTATAGAGTCATCGTGTGGTTATTGTATAGGTATGTTAGTATAGTTGACACCAATACTAGAATCTTGGTTGTAAACATAATAACAAACCTCAAATCCAGATGACCGAGACATTCTAGTTTATCTAACTAATCTTTGTGGTTGATTGAAAATAAACATTAGAGCTCCATTGCATGTTGCATCAGTCTACTTGGCCATAGCTATACATAAACATTGAGGCGGTAATTCATCCCACTAAAATGATTTTTCCTATGAAACATTTGACAAAAAACACTGCTATTAAAGCTTGGCTACCAGGGTTTCTTTCGCTAAGCACTACAAAATTTCATTAAAACTAAAACTTTCGCACACCTTTCACATAGGTTGCACCCACTGCCAGCCATAATGGACGTCTACAGTTAGTGGGTCGGGTAATCTTTTAGTCTAATTTTTATGGCATGTCATGCTGATATATAACAGCCACTACTAACAAACTAAAAAGATATTACTTCAACTGCTTTCCTCCATGAGCTTGAAACACAAATGTACCGTAGAGTTTTGAAACACATAGATCATGTATCTAGTCCTGTGATCAAATCCACACATCCCATACTGGTCCTGTAGTTTGTGTTGGTCACAAGCCTCATCCTACAAGGAACAAGCCTTCTACAATAATGTCATGATTAAATTATATACTAGGATATTCCTTGTGGTTCTATGGCAAGAATTAACCAATATTTGACCAACGGCTAGCAGCCCACCTAATGCTCAGCCTTCTACAATATCATGATTGAATTCTATATTATATTATTAGGTTATTCGTTATGGTTCTGTGGAAGCAATTAACCAATATTTGACTAGCCTATCACGCAATATGCTCATGATGTATGCATGGATTGTTTTCCTTGTGATCTATGCATTTAATAAGTAAACAATGGTTAGCTATCTACTCCATAATCGTTACTATATTAATATAACAATTAATGCTAGCCATAACATCATGGTATGATTAGGCCGCAACTTATCACCATTGTAGTTAACAAAAATGTGACTACTGTCTAACCTATCACACAATATGCTCATGATGTATGCCGCATGAAATGTTTTTCTTGGGATCTATGCGTTATTTATGAAGCAAAATATGTACACACCATATTTTCATAGTAAGTAAATGCTAACCATAATATTGTGGTATGACTAGGCGATTTGTCACCAGTATAAGTTTCTCTAAGCCCCTCCTGGATCTATATATACAGACCCCACCCCTCTCCTCATTTCACCTCAACACCAAAGCATCCATTACATTTCGGTCGTAGAATTGTAGTAGCTTGCAAAAGCTAGGTTATTACTAGTTTCAAGTGCTATGGCACGCAAGAAGGTGAATCTCGGGTGGATCTCCAATAGTGCTAGTCGGCGTGCAACATATAAGAAACGCTACGAGTCCCTGGTAAAGAAGGCTAGTGAGCTCAACACACTCTGCGGCATCACGACGTGCGTGGTGGCGTACGGTGACGGCATGGCCCAGCCAGAGGTGTGGCCCTCTGATGCGGAGGCCAAGCAACTCCTCAAGAAATTCAAGGACATGCCAAATGTTGAGAGCTTGAAGAAGACCAGAGCCAGGAGGAGCTCCTCCAAAGCCGCACATTGAAGCTCCATGAGCAGGTAAGCAAGCTGGATCTTGAGAATCGTGAGCATGAGACCTTGGTCCTCTTGCATGACAGCTTGGATGGACGCCGTCCCGGCCTTGTTGGCACCACTAAGGACGAGCTCATTAGCCTTAGAGAAACGGTGGAGACGAAGATGAGCAAAATCAAAGCACGGCTCCAGCAGCTTGGCATCTGGCAGGGAGCTCTCCCAGATCCACTGCAGATGATGCTACCAGTTTCATCCTTGTCGCAGCCACAAGCTTCTTCCTACACCTACAACGAGATGCAAATCATGGCACCACTAGAGGGACACCAGATGCAGCAGGACTGGCTGCTTGCAAACCTGGCCCCAATCTATGGGGAGCTCGGCGCTGTGGTCTTTGGTGGTTTTGTAGGCAGCAGCATGGACCCCAGCAGCTGTGGGGGTCAAATGATGCAGCCTTACAATCTGGGTTCTTCCTCTGGGTTCCCATGGGCACAGTAGTGCATGGAGCTCAAATTTCCAATTGTGTGTGGCCACCTCTTATATGTTTTTTGTTGCATTTCATCTATTACTCCTAAGGGTCTTGTCCTAGATCCATATTGCATCCCATGTCTTTGTGCTTTGTGGCACAATAGTTTGAGTGTTAACCTTCATGTTGTTTCTTGTCCAACAATATGTATGCATGCATCCCTGTATCCCTTTCAGTTGTTTAGATAAATGATATTATTACTGGTGGCTCTATTTTGTGGTACTGTTGCTTTATTTGCATATATCCAGGATACATACCAAGCGTCTATGAACTATGAGATGTTTTGTATGAATGATGAGGTGCTTTTGTTACCACGGGTTTTACAGGATACCACCACCCTCTACACAAACTAAAAAAAACAGGTAGTAGCATTGTTATAAAGATAAATGCCATACTTTTGTTTATCTACTACTTCCTCTGTTGTAAATTATAAGTCGCTTTAACTTTTGTGTTACATCCATTTTGCAATGCATCTAGATATAACGTATTTTTACATACATAGCAAATTCTGTGTGCCAAATAAGTCAAAGCAACTTATAATTTTGGTATGGAGAAAGTACCAAAAGCTTTAGAACATGAAAAGCTACCTCTTGCGTTTCTTAGAAACAATAGCTTAAAGTTCATGTTTGAACATGCAAATAAAGACATCGGAGCTTGGGTTTGTCTACATATATATATACATAATCTAATGGACAGGATAATTTAAGATATTAGTAAGCAAGCTTTACTACAATGGTCAGGAAAAGTTCTGGTGGTATGTACTTTAGGTACATTCTCTTTAGAAATTATCATGGTTCATGTCACATCCAATTGACATATCTTTTGGTTGGGTGCCCGTCTGATTGAGCCGCCATCACCCCGCTTGACCCAATATCACACCGCAATCGACTAAAGATTAGCTCATCCTCAACTGTGACCTGTGATGGTCCAAGATGTTTGGGATTTTGTTGTCCTGCACTAGCATTGTGTTGGTATATTGCTCTTGCATTTGTCTATGAGATCTTTGGCGAGACTGTAGTCCATGTCCGAGCAGTTTGCCAAAGACTCTCAACAGGCTTGGCCGATGGAGTATGCTCCGGAGAGAGTGACCATGTCAGTGGTGACTGTTGATGCCCTTGGCGGCAAAAAAGTTCAGCATCTTGAGTTCGTCGGAGAGTGGCCTGAGCTGGAACTGTAAGATTGTGGTCTCGGTTCCCATCATGGGTGGCTGATAGGAATCGGGAAGTTATCCTGCTTGCTGTTGGACACATCGGCGTGCTTGCTCTGTCCCCTGGTGGCTAAGGCTGAGGAGGTGATGATGGAGAACAGGAGTGTAAGCGGCGCACGGGTGGACGACACATATGATGAGGTGTGTTTGGTTCGTGCTTAAGACCTGGCCAGGCCAGTCAATTATTCCAAGATATCTCTAGCCTGCTCCCACAATGCAAAAGATTGTTGTTTAATTTATTTGTACTAGTGAAATCTGGCTTGTCTAAATCGTGTTTAGTTGCTTAACTCAGATTCACTAGATCACCTCTTCCATGTGAAGTAGAATGGGAACCTTTTTGTCCCATCCCTGTCTCTACCTCTATTTTCATTTTCTCGTCTTCTCTATTTCTAGCGAATGGAATGGCCAAATAACCAGTTTATAAGCGTATATAACAAATTAAGTGTCAGAGTGGCAAAGGAAGCAATATAACCAGATAGCTAAAATATATTTTTGTGAAACAATAGCTAAAATAATGTTACTACCTACTTGCCATGGATTACATAGAGACTAGCAAACGTGGCCTTGCATTGCATGAAATCCTTCAAGTTATTTTAACTCGTAGAAGCATGGATTATAAATCTAAAGGATATGGATGGCGCAAGAATAGTTTGCAATGTAAAAAATGGAAAGGAAAAAAAAATCCTTCTCTCTTTAATAATATATATATATATATATATATATATATATATATATATATATATATATATATATATATATATATAAATGTGCCCGTGTCTTGCATAAAATACGTAGTTTGTTGCAAGATCACACTGTTTGCATGGTCTATGCAATGATTGCGTCATTTGTTGTAATATCGTATCTTGGAGCAGGACTCTGTAGCTAGCTTTGCATATAAGATAGTAGGATGGGACATCATTTTAGGAAATAAAAAAGAATATTAATAGCAAAAGTGATAAGAGCTTTGCCGGTTCTTTGTTCTCGTAAAAGGGACGTGCGATTAAAATATCACCATGTAAAAACTAAAACCTGTTTTATAATTAAAAATGACTAGGTAGCATACCCGTGCGTTGCTATGGGACAGCTAAAGTCTTATATTAAAAAACACAAAGATCGCACGATAAGATAATATTACCATAAAATTATTACCTTCATTAAAGTGACATTAACTAAAAATAAAAGTTTGTTACACCTATCATACCTGATAGTTGAGCAGACAATTGAAATATTGGTGCACTTTTACAAGAAAAAGTGGAACAGAAATAAAGTCATGCCATTTTTCTGTTTTGAAATACTATTAACACTCTCGTTGAGTTCAACAAATATTACAATCTACATAATCTTAGCATCATCGGGTTCAAGCCATATTAACGTCCATGACAATAATATGATTGATAATCATTAGCGAGATAAAGCAAGTGGTAGTGTTCTCGTGAATGAAACGTATGGCATGTGAAAAATTACTTGGCAAATTTTCTTCGAGGATTTGGTTTTCTAGAACGCCGTATCAACAGGTAAATATAGCCCAATAAGAAATGAGAAGACCACATCTTCCAGAAGCCCTATTAGGCCTTGTTCAGTTGCACCTCAAAACAAGGGGGTTGGAGGAGATTGAGGAAGATTTAATCCCGCACAAGTTAAAATCTCCTCCAACTTCTTGGATTGGGATACGAAACGAAGAGACCCGTATGATGGCACTCCTTTCTGGCTTTGATTTCCCTACAAACAATCATACATTGAGAATTCCTAACTGGAAATAAAATAGAATTGAACATAAATAGAATCCGACTACAAGCTAATTTGAAACAAAAACCAATCTCCAGAGTAAATGAATGGACCCTAAATTACAGCAAATTACACAAACAAAAAACTCAAAAATTGGTTTTTATGAAATATACACATACGACAAAGAAATTTTAGGCATATAAATAAAATTTTTTGTTTGACCAATATAGTTCTGTTCTGCTGTTCTGCACAAGCACCACAAAAAAAATGAAATTCTAGGCACATAAATAGAAATATTAATGTTTGGTTGTAGAGGGATATGAGTCCACAGTGACTTATCAGGTGGCTCAGAGACAAGCAACAGACTTACTGCACTTGGTCAGAACATGCAGCATTTTCAGGTTCCATCTCTAATTGCAGATTAATCTTACTACTGCTGCCAGTATCTTGGAGAATAAAAGAGATACTGAAACGGCAGGCAGATAAAAGAGGTACTGAAACGGCAAACAGAAACTTGAACACCATGAAGCACGAGGATTTTTTGGAAGGGCAGACTGCTGAAGCACATTTCTCGGTTGAATTTCGACGAACACCCTAACGTGCCTGCTGAACGCCCTACAGTTGGCATAAAAAATATGACAAAGCAAGAATGAGCTGCTACTCCAGTCACTTTTTAGCATATCAATCTTTTAATTCTCTGTACCGCACGAGATGTCGTTGAGTAAAAATGATATTGGCTCTGATATAGGGCTCTTACTTAAAGTTGACTCTTACTGGAACGCCTATCCGTGAGTGATGATGTAGCGGCACCCGGCACATCATCATGAAGTCGCTATTGTTCCAATTTCTAAAGAACACAGAAGTTGGAGGTGGCAGGTGTCAGAATTTGTGGTGCCAGGAGCATACAAAGTAGAGTATCGTTTTAAAGAATGTTGAGGATGGATTAAAGCTTTACCTTAGATCATGACGGGCGAGGGTAACGGCGTGGGTACCATGGTGAGGGCGGAGAACGGCGGCTCACGACGGGCTTGGCGTCGGCCTGTCTTCTCTCGATGACGACGCGATGGGATCGAGGGGCTCGACTGTCCGGCGAGGGCGGAGAAAGCGGCGCACTTCAGGCTTGGTAGCCTGGCTTCTCGCGATGGCGGTGCGATGGCGGTGCGCGCTTCAGGCTTGGTAGCCTCATTCTCGGACACCTGCTGGTCATATCTTGGTGGCTCGGCATCTCTGCGGCAGTTGAGCTCCGGCCTTCGAACGATTGATGCGCCGGTGATGCCATGACGGCAAACGGCCGAACGGCTGATGCCAATGACAGCCGATGGTCGATGCATCAGCACTGATGACGACGGATGTACGGCTGATGTGCTGGCGACTGACTCCAGATTAGATTAGAACTTAAATCGTGTGAAAATCCATCATGTCGCCTGCACCTTCCTATTGTCGTCATACGCTGGCCAGCGGGCCGATCCTTCTATGCACGTTCCTGTTTAATCACGCGGCCAGTGGTCCGATTCTTTCTTCTCTTGAAATTGAAAAATTGTCTCGAAATTGAAAATTTGCTTTCTTTCCATCTTGATCGCCATGGGATTAATTTATTTTTGAGTGGAGAACAAAAATCGAACGCGACGTGGGGAAAACCAGAGAGGAGGGAGTGAACCGCGTAACGCAAGGAACTGTGTCGAAAATCACGTAGGGTGATTTCCTCCGAACAAAAGTTTCCACCAAAAACTACAATCCGCTAGCTGGCTGTTCAATATGGAAGGCAATGCACAAATTGACCGTCAAAAGGAAAGATTAATATGGAAGGTGTTAGAATTATATGTGCATGTAGGCCTCTCCAGGTTCAGCCTCTCGAGCACCAACAGGACCGGTGATCACGGATCGACGAGTGATTAGCTATCCCATGGGATCGGTGGACAATAAACATCAGCCATAGAAGGAAAAAAAATGGATCGTAGAAGGAAAAAAAAGGGCGACGGAGAGACCGGTATCGCACGGGGAGGGAGGCGGGCAGGACGAAAAAATTACCGCACCAAAACAATGTCTTATCTTTAGTCTTTTTAGTTGTGATGAGATATGATAACTTGAACAAAAGCATCAGCGTAAAAAAGAGTCGAAGTCTTAGAATGAAGCCTAGAGATGGATAGAAGCGCGATGGAGTAAGAGTCACATAGCAGAGCCAAGGGATAGATTACAGATAAAGGAAGATAGACAAGACAATGGGGGAGCAGGACAAGATTAAGGACAGTTTGGAAAGTAAAAAAGCGAGACGAAAGAAATGCTTCAATCTTTAATATTAGGTATAGATATAGAAATTGATATAGATAGGCATATTTTGTTATTTTCTTCACCATATTCAAAGGGGTGTATAGCTCGTACAATGACTTCACCAAAATAATTTAAAGGGGCATAGATTACTGCTACAGTGATTACCACCATTAATTAGAGGGCAAATTATTACTAGGAGTAACTCCTAAAAAAACATGTCTTCTCTATATCCCTTCTCCATATCTCTATCCCTATACTTCTCTATCAATCTTTTGACTCTGGGTATCTCTCTAGCTATCTACAACTACGCTGGCACTCGCATATAACCATCATGTCCATGAACAAGAAGCATTTGGTCTCTGCCTTCATCACCTTGGCCTTCTTGATCATGGCGTCATACCGTGAGTTCCCAACTGGATAATTGATAAGTTTAGCACAATCGGTAGATATTAGATACACTATATATGGGTTTTGTTGTGGTACACTATATATTGCATTGGGAAATTAATAAAGTGGTGGGGGGTGGTCAACAAATGCTTTGACATATCCCAGTAAATCACTTGATCTTGTGGTTATTATTGCAGGCGCAATAGTAGACTGCGAAACAAGGACAGGGATAAGGTGCTCGTCCGACAAGATGTGTGTGACCATCTGCCTACGGCTTCTCCAGAGGCTACTGCTCCCTCTATATGTGCATATGCACCCGACACAGTACCGCGTAGTGTGGGGAGGAGCCGACAACAGAGGAAAAGCCGGCGGCCACGGTGGCGTGCCGGGATGCATAACTAATTGTTTGGCAATTGGTGGAACCAACCCAAGGGAGATCTCACCGCCATGTGGGTGGGGTTTGATCCAAGGTGGTCACCTGATTCACTCCATGCTAGGGTTTGAGCTGTTTGGATGAACATGGTGGGTTGGCAAGCTTCAAGCAAAATTTATATACATATAGAAGCACATAGATTGATATAAGACTTGTGAACTAAGAGCACCAGCTATCCATGATTCACCGATTCATCTCTAGCGTTCGAATTGAAATCTAAAAGGAGCATGACCAATCTAAATTTTACTAAAATAAAAAATAATAGGAAAATAGAAAGATGCTTCAAAAAATCATATCCAAAAAACAAAAACATCTGGAAAATTCAGAAAAAATACAAATTACAAATCTGAAATGTCTGGACATGCACAATTAATCTCCATTTAACCAATCCAGCAAGGAACATCTGGATATAAAACAACTTATCATGCTGCTTCATGTAGGAACATCTGGATCTAAAACACAACTTGTCATGCTGGTTCATGTTGGATATAACAGCACAGATATGTTGTTTTATTAATGTCCATTCTTCTTTCATTTTATTGATACGAATTGTAAGTTGATAACAATCCCATTTTCTATATCAAGTATCAACTGCCAGATCGTATCCTCTATAAGTGCCGATTTTTCTTACTGAGACTCTATACAGTAACTAGGATCACTACTACACAAAATCTTTTGCAAGTCACTTGCAAATAGGCCTCGGAGGCGGTTTTGCCCCAAAATTGCCTCGGTTAATAGGTGTGAGCCCAGACTGGGTGGCCAGCCAGGCAATGAAAACCGCCTCGGTTAATCTTCTATTAACCGAGGCGGTTGCTCTAAGACAATCGCCTCGGTTAATCTACTAACCGAGGCGGTTTTTCTAAGACAACCGCCTCGGTTAATATAGATTAACCGAGGCAGTCATCCTAACGTAACCGTCTCGGTTAATAATTAACCGAGGCGGACATTTTACTCGTAACCACCTCGGTAAATTAGGCCCAATCTGCAAGCCCACGCCGGCCCAATACCAAGCATCATATATAAGTGGGGCTCTAGGGTTTCGAGTTTCTCCTCAGCCCCTTCCACTCTCTCCCCTCTCAGCCGCCATCTGCTCTCCCTCACACCGGCCGGCGCCCCCACTCCCTCTCCCCCCTCTCCCTCACACTGGCCGGCCGGCGCCCCCACTCCCTCTCCACCTCAAGACAGCGGGCGCCCCTACTCTCTCATCCCTCCCGTGCGGCAGCGCAGAGCCCCAAGCGGCGGGCGGCTTTTCTCCCCCCGCGCGGCGGAGCACGGCCCTACGCCGTGGCCGCCGCGGCCCCAAGCACGACGGGCGCCTTCTCCTTCAGCGTGGTGGCACACAGACCTCCGACACGGCGGCCAGGCCCTGGCCCGAGCGGCGGCGCGTGGCCTCGTGCACGACGGGTGCCTTCTCCCCTCGGCGTGGCAACACAGACCTCCGGCGCGGTAGCGCTGCAGCCCCAAGCGAAGCGACGCACGGCCTTAGGCACGACGGGCGCGGGCGGTGGAACCTGCCCGCTTTCCCTCCCTCCACGGCGGCTGGTCCTGCCCCTATTCCACTCCCTCCATGGCGACGGATCCATCCGGTTGCAGCCACGGGCGGCGGCCGGATCCGGCGACGGAAGGCCGATCCGCCTTACGAGCGGGCTCGCACGAGCACGGCGGCGCGAATCCGTCCCCAGCGGGCGGCGGGGCGGGCGTGATCTGCTCCCCCACCGAAATCAGATCCCCAGTCCCCGCCAGCGCCATCGAAAGCGCATCCGCCACCATCGAGTGGATCGGGCCATCGGCAGCCGGCGGGACGTGGATCCGCCACCGGGCGGCGGTGGCACGCGTAAATCGGGTTCGTGGGCTACCAGGCTCGGTGGGCTTTTTTTTTTAATTTATGAAATTATTTACCGAGACGGTTTTTGTAAATTAACCGCCTCGGTTAAGGCCACGATTAACTGTGACCTTATGTCCGAGGCGGTTGGAAAAACCACCTCGGTTAACCATTTTAACCGCATCGGTTAAGTTTTCTGTAGTAGTGGATATCGATGAATCCTGCAAAAATTTCATAGAATATGATATCATTAACCACTTGCATATCCATATGGAAGATTCTCTTCTCTATGTATTCAGAACTATAATAGCTGAGATTCAATGATCTGGCAACTCCTTATCTGTAAACAAATTTTTTCCACTCCCTGAAAAATACTGACCATATATAGGTGCTACTGAACTGTTGTTTCTTAAAAAAATCTACTGCTCCTATCAACACATACTCTGAACTCTCTGAAAAAATATTGACTACAGGTGCTACTGAGAATAAGCTCTTAAAGGCAGATGTAACTTTCTCACCATCTCATAGCTATAGCAAAGCGAGAATTTTCTTAAACATTGGTGCGGACATGTGAATCAATTGATTAGTTATCCTTTATTTCAAATAAAAAAACATGAAATAATTTGGGTATTGGTCCCACTGTTCTGGCACTTTTTTAAACATGGAATCAAGAGCTTCCATTAGACATTGGTTCCTGGCTTATCACCAGAAACCAATCGAATTACAAGGTTCGGTCCAACCGTGTGGCAACACGTGCATGCGTAGCAATGCCAATCTAGAGGTGGAAAGATGTGGGAAAGAATAAGAAGTAAGGACAGGGTTCCTAATGCAAATATACAAGAGAGAAATGAAGTATAAAAGTGATTTTGGGTGATTGAGAAATAGTGTGGGATTTTTTATGTAAAATTGTCTTCTATCTTTTATAGGAGTAAGACTCTAGAAATGGGTGGAGGACCCAACAAATATGCTTTCAACTTATTATTTTAGCCACTTGAAAAAGCTCATTCACTTACCTATTGTTTTCTTTTTTGGAAATTATTGAAGACGATCTGACCTCCGAACTCTGATGGTATAGCACAATTATGTCTAAGGAAAATAAATGTTGATAACGCCTCTAAATTTTGGATTTCACGCAGAACATGATGACAGTAAAACGTATATAGTAACGAGATTAAATTCCATAACAACACATTGGGTGTCGGCCACAACCCTAGTGCACATTAAAGCTACTAGATAACGTGTATATTGTATATATGTATAGTTTGGTCCCTCTCTATCCTCTTTGTAAGCGACTATAGTGTCATCATTCCTCACCGATTATTAGTATATATATACTGGTATAGTGGTATCGATATATAAAGCATGCTCTCCACTAATAGAGCACTATACCTATGTACCTAACTAAAGCACAGCTGAGTATGAACAGGCTGAGTGTTGATAATATTCAGAGGTGAACCGTCCTTTTGGTGCAGATTTTCAGCAAAATGGTATACTACTATGTACTTTCTTAGTAAATTTTGTGTATTGTTGGCTTGTTGCTGGCATATAAAATTTGTTGAACTGAATACTTCTACATTACAGTTTCGGTGGAGAGACTAGGAAAAACGTGGCAGTATTTTATTTTTAGGACTAACTAAAGTAAGTGCAATTGGGGAATTAAACAACAAGATTATATGGTGTATTAAGCTTTTTATAAACAAAAGGGAAGCCTGTTCATGCCACCTTACGCATACAGCACCACAAGCTTAGTGGAACATGATATTTAAGTACAATCTATCTACTAGTTAAGGAACTGAAAAGTGGTAAGTGTTACATTCTCACTATATACTCCGCCTGGTCATTAAGAAAATTTGTTTAGCACAAGATGTGTCATACCTTAAAAGCAATAACTATCAATAAAACTTAAATTATTTACTTTGGAAAGATGAAGTCTTGTCTGTTGCTTTCTATTGAAAATAGTTGCTAAATCTAATAAATCTGAAGGACAAGAGAGATTAATGGCACTACAACAAAAAATGATTTTAGGAGACAAGGCCATGCATACAAAGTGAAATGTGATAAATAATTTCAGTTGGACGGACGACAGTAGTCTCTATTTTAAAAAACAAAAACAAAAGTAGATGTAACAGCTTGCAAGAAACCTGTATAAATAGGGGTAGTAGTGCTAAGCTTGGGAAGCGCAGCAAGCCAAACTAGATAGCTAGAACAGTTCTCTGCTACCTGTAGTTGCAACAAGTGTTTAAGGTCCCAAACCTCATAACTAAGCCATGGGAAGAGGCATGTGCAATGCTGTCCTTGTGGCTGTTGGCTTCACTCTTCTTGTCTTCTCAGCGATGGTGTCTGCTGAAACCCATGTTGTTGGAGATTCCAAGGGCTGGGGCTTCTCCGTGTCATACGACAGCTGGTCCGGTGGAAAGACTTTCGCAGCTGGTGACACACTTGGTACTACTCTAGTACTCTGTCTCTGCCCATACATATTTTGTCTGCAAAATTATGCAAATCATTAATTACTAATTGCACAGAAAATAGGATTATTTTCTAGGCAAAATTAAACCACTCCTATTTCGACATACAAATCAAATTTTATATGACTACATAGTTATCAACATTCAAAAATCAAATTTTACTATTAAATTACTTTTGATACGTACATACAAATCTGCGCACATATCATTAGTCACGGGAGTTAGTAACGTAATCATCCTTGTGTGTGCATCTGCATATGCATGCAATCAGTTTTCAACTACCAGGCCGGCGTGCACAACGCGGTGGCCGTGAGCGCGGCGGAGTACCGGAGCTGCAAAGTGCGCAGCGCGGCGGACGCGGCGGCGACGGCGTCCGGCACCGCCAGGCTTGACCTCAAGAAAGGCGTCAACTACTTCATCTGTGGCGTCCCCGGCCACTGCGCCGCCGGGATGAAGCTCAGAGTTGTCGCCAATTAACTGATGGAGGAGGACCCAGCCCGTTAAAATAATGGTATATGTTTTTGCGCGTGTTGCTTGTGTCCCGTTAAATAACGGTTAGGCATGATGGTTCGACCGACTGATGACCGAGCTTATTATCCATAATAACACGGGATGTATTAGCGAGATATCTGTGTCAAGTGTCACGCAGTACTAGTAATGTAATGCTTGCATCTGGACTTTCTTGTCAGGTCATTGTATGGTATGTAAGACCTATCTAAGTAACAATGGTAATGTAATGTTATGTATTGCGACTACTTTTTATTACCATATTTGCAATTAAAAAAAAAAGGTGTGCTACAGTGGACAGCGAATTTCACGTTCTGACTTTGCCGACACAAAACTTCCAAAGATGTATCTTTTTTTATTGTGAATTCCCCTTAACACCTGAACTTCGAGGTACAAACAACCAAATGCGGCGTGCAATGTTTCTAGCTACGGCATTTTTGGTAACAATGACATAGTGCATGACTACAGGCATAATGAAATAAATAATAAAACTCACGGATGCATATGGCAGTCTCATTCAGTCACACAAGTGATAATTCATAGAGGGCGAACCAGCCAGTTACACAATTATAACTTGTTCATGTTCCATGGAAAGATGTGATGAGAACACTAATCGTCCCTTTTTTTAAAACTTTCAGAAACACTATCCACCTCAACAGAAACATCTTACTTCAAGCCTGCATGTGACACGGGATGCATACAACAAATTTTAGGCTTAGTTCCCACAAGATGCATACATCTTAACCTGAAACAGGATAGCAGGAACCCACAATTCCACAAACCTATCAAAGTATTACTCCACGACAAAAGACTGAAGGTAGATGGCAGCTTACAGAGGTCAAATGGCACCATTACGACTTTCCCATCTAAATGCTTCACAGAACATGCTACTAGAAACTATCAGAATGCTACCACAAGGCTCCCATCACAAGTCCACAAAGCTGTCAGAGAGCCACCATAATCATCCAGAAGTAAGCATTGCAAATGCCAGAAGGCCACCACACTACTGTCAAAAAAACACATGGTGCGTTTAACAGCTTCGATTGTAACAACGGTCCAACCAACAGCATCAGTCTGCAGGGAAGAGCCATGCAGCACCTGTATTTCCCTGGTAGCCCCTCCACGAGATCATTGGCAGAGGCGAGAAAGGCCTGGGGTTTTCCACGCCGGTGGTGTCACTGCAAAAGTAAAAGTCCTTGTAGTCATCCAAGAACCACACACGATTGCTCGGTGGGTCACCCTGAGGCATGCAAACAGCCCTGGAGCATGGCCCGAGAAACAGTGCCTGATTGTCAGCAAGGGTCGTCACCTCAGCCCACTCGGATCGCGCAAAGTCTGCCTCGAATATCGAAAGGTCAGGCTCACACTGTCCAGCAAAAGTGTGTATCTGTCCATTGTCATGAAGGTGTGTACGGAAAAACCTTCTACGCACCAGCAGCAATGAGCCACATGACTCAACCAGGTAGAGCATCCTCATCAAGATCCGGTCGTCCTCATCATGATGAACTTTGAAGACCCATCTACTCCGAGCAACCCATGGATCACCAGTGTTGTCATCCACGCTGATGTCCAGAGCTAAGAGGTCCTCCTCATTGTCAGTAATGTAGAGCTTCCCTTGGTAGAAAGCCATGGCAGTAATCCACAAAGACAAGTCCCATAAAACTGACCACTTGGAGCCTCCTGGCTGGCACACTGCAATCCAATTGAATTCGCTACCTCGGAACACTGCAGCAATGAGGTTGGGTGAGCACACCATCAATTTGACCACTTGGGAGTTCTTGAATTCCATCTCTGATTTGTCGGTGTAACCAAAACCATACCCAGAATCATCATCCTCGTCTGCAGAATCATGGCCACCCTCAGAATCCTTGCCCTCGTCTGCGGAATCATGGCTGTCCATGGAATCATCATCCTTGTGATAGCTAGTTGGTGCAGGAAGGGTCATGGTGGCACCAGAGAAGGGATCCACCAAGAGCAAGCCACTAACGCGCTGGTACACCAGCCATTTACCACAAGCTGTGGCGAAGCCAGTTTCGCAGCCAGCAAAGTGGAGCGACTCACCCAGGGGCATGCTGTAGAAGACGTCCCCTTCCTTGAGCGCGAGCAGCGGCATTGGAGGGGGCAGCTTGACCTGCCGTGCGGCGGAGCGCCACTGGGGGCACACGGCTGCGAACCGGACGCGGTCGACGTGGGCGGGCAGGCGCCAGAGGACGAGGCCCGCGAGATCCAGCGGGATGCTCGACCACGAATCCGGTGTACTCGCCATAAGCTCAGCCGCCGGTCCTGGAACCAAAGAAGCAGAGGAGCACCGCGCGTGTCAGTGAGGATGCGTCATGATCCCCTCCCCGCGAACAGGGAAGCGCCTTGGAGGGAGTGGTGCCCAGCGCGCGCGACAACCCACAGAGGCAATGCGTCGAACACCTCGCGCGCACGCGCGCGCCACGGCAAGGGCGATGGGGAGCAAGCCGCAAGCCCGCGACGCGGCGACGGGGAAGCTGAGTTGCAGGTGGGGACAGGAGGATAGTACCAGAAAACGACAGTAGCGGGGGCGCTGTGGGTTCCCGTGATCCGGCGGCGTGCTCCTGCTGGTGTTCCGGCCGCTCCGCCGCTGCGGCAGCCGGAAGGGAAGGCGCGTCGGGGAATGGCAGAGGCAAGTCGAGAGAGGAGTCGAGGGAAGACTTGGCGATGAGGGCTTGGGCTGAGAACATGTGGACGTCTGGGTTCACTTGTGTCAAGTGTGTATGGGCCGAGCCCAACAAGAAACGAGGCCGTTTCTTGTGTTTTTCTCTCCGTTTAGTTCCTTGGCATTTTTTGACTAACTACACATCTTCCGTAAGATTTTTCTGTTTGCTATCCTCCACTCTTTTAGCAAATCAAAAGTTGTCACATCACATGTGATAAAAATAAAGATACAACAAAAATACCACATACATCTGCCACATAACAGCTTCTGGAAGATTTTTACGTCTGTTATCTTCCACTTTTAGGAAAATGAAAATCTGAAACTACAAAAAAATAAAAAAAAGTGACAGCACATCACAACACCTATCCAATAGGAACAACTAAAAACAGAAAACAAAATCTAGAAAGACAAAAACTGATAGCACATATACAACACGTATACAGCCACAAGGAACGACTTACAATCGAAAATCAAAATCTGGAATGACAAAAAAAAATGACAGCACATGTGCATCAAATGGACAACAAAACATCAGAGAGAGAGAGAGAGAGAGACGAGGCCACACACAGCCTGATGTTCGGCCACCCTCGCTGTGACTATGACAACCACTGCCGGAGTTCATTGAGGACAGGGACAGGGCTGTGCTGCAGTGTCAACTCCGGCCGCTCCTGATCACTGGAACAGTGCCAGATTCTGCTCAACCCACCAACGACAACGGCGGCCAGGACTGGCCGAGATTAGAAGAAGCACAAAATCGATCATCAATAATGATGGCGGTGGTGCGTCGATGGCCAGGCACCAGCAGCACGTAATAGTGTGACGGCGTTCCATCGATTTGGCAGCTACGCCATTGCCAACAACTCCGTGACTCCGCCCACGCCGACAGCTCTGCCGCCATCGCTGCCACAGCCGCCGCTGCGGACAGTTGCGCCACACGCCGCTCGCCGCAGCCAACGAATCTACGTGTGCCAGCAAAACACAAAAGGCACATGCAGGCAAGCGTGTACACCGAAAAACATGAATCTAAGATCTGAACCAATCAAAAAGTGGAAGACAACGACACAAAAAATCTGCCAGAAGATATTTAGAAATTCCGTAAAAAAATACTACAATCGGCTAAAAAAATTTTAAAATAGTACAAATATACACCGAGCGTTTCTATGGAATTTTCTTAAAATAAATCTACTATATATATAATTTTACTATATTGGTACTCTATATACTACATATATATTTGGTTGTATGAGACCTGGTAAAAAAATCAATAAGCTAATAAAAAAAAAATAAACCAATAGAATATTTGATTGCATTATAGAGGAATATGTGATGAATTAAATAGCATAAATAAATAACTTGTATGTTAATACATTAAAGATTTAAAGTATGATAGAGATGACATGGACATTTTTTATAATTAATAAGGGATGACTTGGATTCTTAGATTTAGTGGGGTATGATGTGAACATCTTTGCATGAAGAGATAGAATAACACTTAGTGCGGAATGATGTGGACACCTTGTATGAAAAGAGAAATCATCTAGTGGGTGAAAGCATCTAGGCCCCTAGTAGGTTTCGGTGATTAATGACAACGCAAGATTATTGTGACTAACGTGTGTTTTTTGTAGAAACCGTTTGAGTTAGGTCACGATAATGGTGATTGATTGGATGATCAATGGTATTCATGTCCCGACGATCAAAATCGTTTTCGGTAAGGTTAAGGACGGCTAGTTCTAAGTGTCGTTTGGTGTTGGAGAGACACTTAGAGTAGCTAGGATTTTGTTTTTACCTTGGCCGTACTATTAAAAGGGGTTTGAATGGGTAGCTTGATCTAGGCGAGTCTAGTGAGTTAGGTGTGGTGCACACTTGTTCATTCTAGACCTAGGTAGCCCTAGAGTTGGCCTAAAAGTTCAATAGAATCGAAACCACGTGAGAGGTCGTAAAATCGAAAGTCATTCAAGCCTTTTTGGCTTTACCGGACGTGTCCGATCAGTGTATGTGGGGTGCTGGATCGAATGACTCGCTCCTCGGCAGCTTGATCGACGCCCCAAAGTGCCATCGACTGTCTATGTTGGACTGGACATTGATCAGCACCTGACCGGACGTTGGAGTTAGGGTGTCCGGTCATAGTCCAGAGAGGTCCAGAGAGGAAAAATATTGACCGGACGCGTCCGGTCATGATGGACTGGACTCTGCGTGCGTCCGCTGCTAACCGGACGCGTCCGATCAACCCGATGGACACGTCCGGTCGGCCTTTAAACAGCCTAAAATACCTCTTCGTGTGGAGGATTGTGTGCGGTTTATACTCCTTCACCTCATTCATTTGAGGTCTCTTGCTCATTCCTACTGCTAAAGAACACCTTGTGAGTCCTTGAGAATGCAAGAGCCCTAGTGAGGTTGAGAGATTTGATAATCCATTGCTTAGGACCTCATTAGTGGAAAGAGAGTAGCAATTGTGCATCCACTCATCTCATTGGGCTAGTCTTCGTCAAGCGAGAGTTCTTACTTATTACTCTTGGTGATCGGCATCACCTAGACGGCTCGGTGGCGATCGGAAGCATGGTGATCATCCGGTGGTGATTGTGGATGGCCCAACTCATGTTGTGAGCGGTTTTGGGGAATCAACGCGTCGGAGTGATGAAGAATCATCCCATAGAGAGCACTTGATCCTTGCACGGATCAAGGGGGAGCTACACCCTTGTGCGGGTGCTCCAACAAGGACTAGTGGACAGTGCCGACTCTCCGATACCTTGGAAAAACATCACCGCATTCCTCTTCCTCTCTTTGCTTTAAGCATTTACATTACCGCAATTACTCATGTCTTTACATTAATAGAATTGCCATGCTAGAGTAGGGTTTGGAACTTAGGGAGCAAAACTTTTGTGTTCTAGAGTCATAGGAGACATACTTAGGCACTAGAGGTGAAATAGGCTAGCGATAGGTTATTATCGCAGCGATTAAATTTTAGAGAAGCCCAATTCACCCCCCTCCCCCCTTAGGCATCTTGATCCTTTCAGTGGGATTTAGCTTTATAAGATTTTATAAATTATGTTTCCTTTGTTGTCTCTTTTTTTAACTTCTCAATTTGGCCCCCAAACCAAATTTATTTGCTTTATTGGCCCTTTCATCCAATCCGTCTATCTCTACTATGAACCAGCCCTTTGGAGCAACGCGAGAAGACTGAAATGCCCTTAACACTTCATGCAGCCACTCGGTAGAGCGAGGCCAAACCCTAACTGCCAAATTCTGGTGATGGAGAATGGCAGCACTGATGAGGTCCTGCCGGTGGCTACGCTAGCACTAGATCTACCTCGGTTGCGTCAAAGCACTACGCCCACACTAGTCACAAGTGCCCGTGCAGGCCTAGGCGCCACCTTGGGGCTGGTCACCAGTCATGCTGGCTTGGGCGTCATGGGGCTGGCCACCAAGTGAGGTACCACGAGCCTAGGTGTCGCGAGGTGCCGCGAGCTAGGGCACCTCATGGCTAGCCATCGAGCGGGACCCACGAGCAAGGTGTTGACTAGGGCCTGGCTACCACCTGCTCAGCCCTGGGCGCCGACCCTAGTCGGTGTGATGTATCTCATGTGCATCTATAAAATAATATGACTTCATACTTGAAAATATATTGTGCCTTATTTTGGCTCTACTGTTGTACATGAGGTTGCTGAAGGTACTAGGGGTAAAAATGTAATTTTGCGTACAAGTTAATATCGTTAAAGCCTTAAACTAACTTAAGGGCAGGAAAGCAAACGAATTTTGTTTTGGGGCCAAACAGGAAAGTTCAAAAACTATCCAAGGAAACATGACATTTTTTTAGTGCTGGGGAGCTAAATTTCTCGACAAGAAAACCATATTCTTGTGCCATGCAACTGTGAGTTGGTTTCGTAATTCTACAAATTGTCGCATTATTCAGAGCACCAAACCTTACTATCATTTCATTTTCGCATACAATTTATGTAGGATCGTGCAAAGATTTTATAAAGTTTGGAACGGAGCATGGATTTCCATTGAAATATGATGCAGAGTTTCAATGCTGATAGATACGCCGGGACATGTGTCTTTGTGAGCAAAGTAAAGTAGCACGCAGGATTTTATAAAAGGATTCAAAATTGCAAGGATTATTCCTTCTGGGCTATGGCCTATGGATGTTGGATGCGCTTGAGTACACGTCAAAAGAATTCTTTGTTAACAGAATTTCTCAAATGAATTTTCAAAAGTAAGTTTCCAGCTCATGTTAACAATAATCCAAAAAATGTATGAAAGGAAAGTTTCGTATAATAATTTCGAGCATAAATCTTACACTGAATGGGGCATCACCAACAAATCTCATAATTTCAATCATGTTTATATATATAAAATATAACTTGTTCCAAAGGGATCATTGGCAAAACTCTAGCGCTAGGCTAAAGGCAATGGCATAACATTAAAATAGAACAACTCTATCATGCATATGGCATTCTCATTTAGTCACACAAGTGCTAATTCCTAGAGGGACAATTACACAATTATAACTTCTTGAAGTTCCGTGGAAACATGAGATGAGACAACGAGTCGTCCCCTTTCAGAAATACCATCCATCTTAACACAAACATCTCACTTCAAGCCAACAAGTGCCACGGGATGCATACAGCAAATTTTACGCTTACTTCCCACAAGAATCATGGGTTTAACCTGAAACAGCACAGCAAGCATCCCAAAAATCTATCAAAGTATTACTCCAAGACAAAAGATTGATGATAGATAACACAGCATTCAGAGATCACACAGCACCATTGCGTGTTCCCATCTAAACGCTTAACAGAATGTCACTGGCAACTAACAGAATGCTACCACAAGGTTCCCATCACAAATAAACAAAGCTAAGCACAACATAATCATCCAAAACTAAGCATTGCGAGTGCCAGAAGGTCACCAAACTACAATCAGAGAAACACATGGTGCGTTTAACAACATTGGTTGTACCAACAGCGTCAGTTTGCAGGGAAGATCCATGCAGCACCTGCATTTCCCACATAGCCCTTCCACGAGATCATTGGCAGAGGAAAGAAAGGCTTGGGTATTGCCACGCTGCTGGTGTCAGAACTCAATATGCTATCATACTCATTCCAAGGGTGAAAGTCCTTGTACTCATCCAAGAACCACACGCGATTGCCTGGTGAGTCACCCTGAGGAATGCAAACAGCCCTGGAGCATGGCCCTAGAAACAGTGCCTGATTGTCAGCAAGGGTCGTCACCTTGGCCCACTGTGATCGCCCAAAGTCCGCCTCAACCCTCAAATATCGAAAGGTCAGGCTCACACTGTCCAGCAAAAGTTTGTATCTGTCCGTTGCCATGAACGTGCTCACGGAAAATCCTTCTACGCACCAGCAGCAATGAGCCACACGACTCAACCAGGTAGAGCACCTTCAACAATGTCCGATCATTATCAAGTTGGTTAACATTGATGACCCGCTGAATCCGAGAAACCCGTGGATCACCAGTACTGTCATCCACGCTGATGTCCAGAGCCAAGGGGTCCTCATGATAGTGAACAACGTAGAGCTTCCCTTGGTAGAAAGCCATGTCAGTAATCCACAAAGATAGGTCCCGTGCAACTGACCACGTGGAGCCCCCTGGCCGGCACACTCCAATCCGATTGGATATACTACCTTGGAACAGTGCGACAATGAGGTTGGGTGAGCACACCATTAGTTTGATCACATCGGAGTATTCCACGTCCATTAACCGCTTCCCTGATATGCTAGATTGTGCAGGAAGGGTCATGGTGACACCAGAGAAGGGATCTAGCAAGAGCAAGTCGGAAATGCGCTTGTAGACCAGCCAGTTACCGCAAGCTGTGTAGAAGCCTTTTCTGCAGCCATCATAAAGGTGGCCGTTTCTGTAGCCATCTAAGTGGAGCGGCTCACCCCGGGGCATGCTGTAGAAGATGTCCCCGGCCTTGAGCGCGAGCAGAGGCATTGGAGGGGGCAGCTTGATCAGCCGTGCGGCGGAGCGCCACTGTGGGCACACGGCAGCAAAGCGGACGCGGTCGACGTGGGAGGGAAGGCACTTGAGAACGAGGTCCGCGACATCCAGAGGTATACTCGACCATGAATCCTGTGCACTCGCCATAGGCTCAGCCGGTCCTGGAAACAAAGAAGCAGAGGAGCACCACGCGTGTCAGTGAGGCTGCGTCACTACTCCCCCTCCCCGGATACAGGAATCTCCATGAACGGAATGGTACCCAGCGCGCGCGGGAACGCAAACAGGCAATGCGTCGAACACCTCGCGCGCGCGCTCGCGCCGCGGCAAGGGCGCCGCCGATAGGTAGTGAGCCCGCTACCGCAAGCTCCGCAACAAGGAAGCTGTGGTGCAAGTGGAGGGCAGGACGAAGCCCAAGATGGAGCAAGATGATGGTAGTACCAGAAAGCGGCGAAGCTGAGAGTTCCCGTGATCCGGCGGCGTGCTCCTGCTGCTATTCCGTCCGCCGCGCCGCCGCGGCAGTGAAGGCGATGGCTTCTTGGGCTCTCGTCTGGGTTCACTGGTGTCTCACGTATGGGCCGAGCCCAATAACAAAACGACGGCGTTTCTTTGTGCTTTTCTCTCGTATATGAAAAAACCTTTTTTTGTGTACAATATAACTATGAATCCGTCTCATTCACAAAAGAAGAAACAGAAAAAAAAAAGAAAAAAAAACTATTTTAGTGGAGGCAACTGACCACATGAATCTGTCTCCTAGTTCTACAAATTGTCTCATTTTTGTGCACACCAACTCTTACTATAACTTCATTTTCATACGATTTATGAGGGGCGTGGAAAGAGTTTTTTTTATAAGGTTTGGAACGGAGCATGGTTTTTTATTTTTCTTTAAAAAAAAGACAGTTTTCAAAGCTGATGGATATGCTGCGACATGTGAATATGGCGGGAACCAATTTTGACAACTCCATGAGCTCCAAGTTTGCCAAAAATAGTTTTATTCCACGAAAAGTTACTAAAATGGGTTGGCATCACCAAATATGAATTCACCAAAACGGTGGATCTAGTGACTAATTTAGGGTCTGTTTGGTAGCGATTCACCACTGTGAAAAGTGAATCTAGATCTAGGATTCACTATAAATCCGTGGAGCACCTCTTGAGGAGATCCACCAAAATAGTGAATCCAATCCCCAAATCTACTTATTTGGTAAATCTAGAAGTGTTTGGCAAATTTTTTGGTGGATCCAAGTAACTGAATCTGAATCTAGTGGATCTAAATCTCTACCAAACAGGCCCTTACTATTTTAGTGGAGCTTCTAATTCACTATGCCACGCGGACCACGCCATGTCGACTCGCCCATGCATGCTTGTCCCCACCCTGGCCCAAATCGACCTGGTGTGCACCTATGAACTCCAACCACCATGGCTGACCACTACAAGAGCAACACAACATGTCCCAGAGGGCCATGCCCAAACAGAAAGGTGAAGAAGATGGAAACTATACTATTGTGCAGCCAAGGGCAAATCAAGCCATTTCAACCAAAATGACTTTGTGTGGATCTAGAGATGCAGTGTAGTCGAACAGTTTTCTAGTGTATCCACAGTGGATTCGGTATTTGCTAATGGAGTAGAGCTACTCCATGACGAATCCTAGATCCAGATTCACTTTTTTTCATGGTTAAGTTGTCTCAGATAGGCCCTTTAACAAACACATGATCCTCTATCACTAGACTACAAACTCTTTTGCAAGAACATCTAGATAGCTACCACATTTTGTAATCTTATATTAAATATTTTAGCCTTTAAATGATCTCAAATGAAAAATACTTCAACCACAAAGTTTTACATCTCGTTGGGCTCTACAATTTTAACAAAAGGTGTGTCTCTATCCGATATTATTTAAATATTCCAAAGAATTGAATCTCATGAGTTTAAAATAAATATTTGACGCTAAAAGACATCAAATCAAAAACTTATTAATAGAAAACATGATTGATATTTACAACTTTGGTATTAACTATGTAAACATTCAAGGTTGTTTACAAATTCAAATATTAAATTTCAAAATCGATGAACTTAAAATACATATTTGTCTCTAAATAACTTTAAATCAAAATTTTCAACTACAAAATTGTATAGATAATATTGAGATACAACTTTAGTATATACCATAACAACATGTCAACATCTGAGATTGTTTGAAAATTTTGAAAATTTTATATTTTTAGAATTTATGAACTTAAAACAATATTTTAGGACTATAAACAATTTGCAATAAAATCCTAATCACATGATTTTGGGTGAGCGTTGAATTTAGGTGAGCAGTGTGTCATTTTTTTAATAATTCAGATCTCATCAAACAAAATTAATTTGCTTGTTTGTAAACGGAAATGGGAACATTATAAGCGTAATGGAAGTTTCCTTACCATATGGTGAAATCTAACTGGAACCTATATGAGTCAGCACCAATTAGGTAAGACTATCTCCATCAGAGCCGACCCAAAGCGATAACCGTTTCAGCAGTTTGGATCGGACACAGGGAACCAATGCCGGCCGCATCTCTGCCGAACTCCAACAGCGGACCCAGTGCCCATACCCATTTCTTCGCTGAGCGAGCGGCGGTCGACTCTCCACGCCGAGCACCGCCGTGCCGCCCTTCATTCTCGTGGCTGAGGCGGGGGGGGTGGTTGCGGGCAGGCATCTACTCCTGCGCTGTCCGTGCGGCGCCACGGCCCGCAGCCAAGGGTCCGTCGGGAGCTGGCGGAGCCGCCCGGGCGCCGCAACAGCCCAAAGTACCCAAACAAGGCGGACCTGGATGAGGTGCTACGGCCGGTGGAGGCGTTCCCGCCATCGTCTTTTTTTTTTTGGGGAATTTCCCGCCCATCGTCTTTGCTGGCGAGGTTCCTTCTCTCGTTCTCTACCCTGGCGTCGCCCCTTCCTCTTTCCCTTCCATCGTTGAGCACGGCGTAGGAGCGGTGGGCGGACGTCGGCGCAGGAACGGAGTTCGGCGCTGTGGCGGATCTCTGCGTGGGAGCGGGGGCGGATGCTTGCATGGGGTGGGGCGGCTCACCGAGACAATAGCTAGCAGGGTGGTGGATGCTGATTGCCAGAGCTTAGCCCTTTGCCAATCTCGGTGTGGAAGCGGTGGGCAGCGCGGTGGCGGGTCTAGGCATCGAAGCGGCGGCCCACGTAGGGGTGGATTTCCAGCGCAGGGGCGGCGGGGATGAGGGTGCGGCTCACCGTGACCGAAACGGAGGCCAGCTCCGGCGCCGGGGATGAGGACAAAGCGTGTTCTCGCCGGCCTATGGGCGATGGGCCCACCACTGCGAATGAGCAGAGATTTGTGTCGTCGTCTCATGGTGATGCTTATTTGCCTCCTCCCCAGACTGGTACACAAAATGGGTTCGATGATTGGGTCTTCTATTGGACTGTCTCATGGTGGTGCTTATCTGCCTCCTCCCCAGCTTGGTACACAAAATGGGTTTGATGATTGGGTCTTCTATTGGATTGTGATTTTTGCTATGCTAAGTAGTGTGCATGACCTATTTTGTGTTTAGGTCACGGTGTTAGAGACACTCTAACAAAATTATTTGTTTCTTGCCCAAATCAAATTTTGAGATTTTTAATTCCATAAATTTTCAAAAAATCTTAAAATTTATTTTCATAATATTTGTTTGATAATGTTTATTTCAACCCCTCTAAACTATTAACATAGCCCTCCACCTAGGATGTTGATGTGGCAACACGACCCGTCGAACTAAAACGTCTTGCAAACAACGAAAGGGACAAAAATAAATCGGTTTTAGTAGTTTCAACGAAAACATGTGCAAACCACCAAAGGAACAAAAAAAAATTGGTTTCACTAGTACAACAAAAACACCTGGATTTCCAGTTTAGATTAAATCGGACCACAACAATACCTGCTGGAGGTTAATAGGGCTTTTTCCTTCCAGATAAGGGTTAAGGAACTTCAAGCTTGGAACACAGATAGGGTCAAAAGAGAGAGTCTCGAGAGAACGCAAGTAAATTATTATTTCGGCAGCAACGGTAAAATATCGATGGCAGAAGTTTGCACTATTCTATTTGGATGCTCAACACTCTATGTGTTACACTCCATACTACGATCAAATAAGTACTGATAGTCTGATGACACACATAGCAGCTTCCGTTATTCAAACTTGAGATCACTTACATGGAGCAATAATTTCCACAAGGGATAATAACAACAGCCTGAAACTTACAAGGTGAGCCATCTAATGAGGCGTGCAGTATTTCTCTGGAATTATTGGAAACAATGATACAGGACATGACACGAGGCATAATGAAACTAATGGATGCATATGGAAACATATGGGGAGAGCACCAATCCTCCCCTTTCAGAAACATCATCCATCTCAACAGAAACATCTTACTTCAAGTCTGCAAGTACCACAGGATGCATACAACAAATTTCAGGCATAGTTCCAACAAGGACCATGGGCTCAACCTAAAACAGCATAGTAAGAAACCCACAAACCTATCAAAGTATTACTCTACGACAAAGGATCGATGATAGATAACACAGCATTCAGCGATCAAACGGCACCATTGTGACTTCCCCATCTAAATGCTTAACAGAATAGGTTACTACTAGCAACTAACATAATGCTACCACAAGGTTCCCACCACAAGTTCACAGAGCTAAGGACAACATAATCATCCAAAAGTAAGTCAGGATTGCTAATGCCAGAAGGCCACCGAACTACAATCAGAGAAACACATGGTGCCTTTAACAGCATTGGTTGTACCAACAGCGTCAGTTTGCAGGGAAGATCCATGCAGCACCTGAATTTCGCAGATAGCCCTTCCACGATATCATTGGCAGAGGTGAGAAAGGCTTAGGCTTTGCCACGCTGCTGGTGTCAAGATTGAATATGTGATGATACTCACTCCAATAGTGAAAGTCCTTGTAGTCATCCAAGAACCACACGCGATTGCCCGGTGAGTCACCCTGAGGCATGCAAACAGCCCTGGAGCATGGCCCTAGAAACAGTGCCTGATTGTCAGCGAGGGTCGTCACCTTGGCCCACTGTGATCGCGCAAAGTCTGCCTCAAATATCAAAAGGTCAGGCTCACACTGTCCAGCAAAAGTGTGTATCTGTCCGTCGTCATGAACGTGCTTATGGAAAATCATTCTACGCACCAGCAGCAATGAGCCACATGACTCAACCAGGTAGAGCATCTTCAACAATGCCGGATCATTATCAAATGGATTAACATTGATGACCGGCCGAATCTGAGAAACCTGTGGATCACCTGTATTGTCATCCACACTGATTTCCAGAGCCAAGAGGTCCTCATCATAGTCAACAACGTAGAGCTTCCCTTGGTAGAAAGCCATATCAGTAATCCATAAAGACAGGTCCTGTGCAACTGACCACATGGAGCCTCCTGCCTGGCACACTGCAATCCGATTGGATTCCTTGCCTTTGAACAGTGCAGCAATGAGGTTGGGCGCGCACACCATTAGTTTGATCACTTCGGAGTATCTCATGTCCATGTACAACTCATCTGACATGCCAGTGTCATGAAATCTAGATGGTGGAGGAAGAGTCATGGTAGCACCAGAAAAGGGATCCAGCAAGAGCAAGTCGGAAATGCGCCGATAGACCAGCCAATCACCGCAAGCTGTGTAGAAGCCCCTTCTGCAGCCATCAAGGTGGTCGCTTTGGTAGACAGAAAAGTGCAGCGGCTCACCCCGGGGCATGCTGTAGAAGATGTCACCGGCCTTGAGCGCGAGCAGCGGCATTGGAGGGGGCAGCTTGACCTGCCGCGCGGCGGAGCGCCACTGGGGGCACACGGCGGCGAAGCGGACGCGGTCGACGTGGGCGGGAAGGCGCTTGAGAACGAGGTCTGCAACATCCAGCGGGATGTTCAGCCATGGATTCTGTGCACTCGCCATGGGCTCAGCCGATCCTGGAAACAAAGAAGGAAAGAAGCAGCACGCGTGTTAATGAAGCTGCGTCATGACCCCCTCCCCAGAAACAGGGAAGAAAGGTGCGCAGCGCGCGCGAGAACACACAGGCAATACGTCGAACACCTCGCGCGCACGCCACGGCAAGGGCGATGGGGACTGAGCCGCAAGCCCCGCAGCGAGAAAGAAGCTGAGCTGCAAGTGGATGGCAGGCCAAAGCCGAAGAGCGGGCAAGAGGATGATGGTACCAGAAAGCGGGGGAGCTGCGACTTACCGAGATCCGGCGGCGAGCTCCTGCTGCTGTTCCGTCCGCCGTCCGCCGCGGCAGTGAAGGACTTCGGGAGTGGCAGCCCGAGAGGAATGGATGGAAGGAGATGACTTGGGCTGAGAACTTGTGTGGACGGGGTTCACTGGTGTCACGTATGGGCTGAGCCCAATAACAAAACGAGGCCGTTTCTTTGTGCTTTTCTCTCGGCAATGATCCGTTCATTTTTTTTTTTTTAGTAGTGGGGTTATGCCAAATAGACTCTTCAGCAAACACAAGACGCTTCTCTACCATGGGACTACAAACTTTTTTGTGCAAGAACATCTAGATAGCTACCTTTTTATCAACATTTCGTCATCTTATACGAAATATTTTAGCCTTTAGATGATCTCAAATAAAAAATGTTTCAACTACTAAGTTTTAGGTCCTGGGTTCTGTAATTTTAACAAAACGTGTGTCTCTATCTGAGATTATTTAAAGAGCTTTTTACTTGTATGCCATTAAAAAAAATTGATAATTTTATTGAAGGATCTCAAAAGTTCGATCTATCAGCAGTGTATAAGTTTGAACAAATTTTCTCTTTCAAACCATTCTATCCATTTCTCCATCTAACGGTGTCAAACA
Source organism: Chrysopogon serrulatus (assembly GCA_015844335.1). Lineage (NCBI taxonomy): Eukaryota > Viridiplantae > Streptophyta > Magnoliopsida > Poales > Poaceae > Chrysopogon > Chrysopogon serrulatus. Next base: position 626,274 of record JADLZL010001941.1, on the reverse strand, counting down.
GATATGTCAAATGACTATTTTACCCTTTAATGGGGCCCGTTAGTCTAGCCACCAAAACACTCTCTCGTCTTTTCCCTTCCCTGTGCTAGTGTGCTTCCCTGTGTCGTTTTCTAGCGTCGTTCTTCTCTTTGCAAAGTCTATGGCCGCTGCTCTAGAACGTGGGGCAGCACAACACCTCGCCCGCAGAGCTTAGCTCGCTGGAGCTGCGTTCGCTTGCAGTCCGCGCCATCGCCACTGCGACGGAGCTGAACGCCGCTGCACTCGCTACCGGAGATGGACGCGCCGACGCCGTCGTTCGTGCCCAGGAACGCCGCTGCTCGAGGGGGCGCTAGCAAATACAAGGTCGTCGCGTTCCCAACTTCGACTCCCACAGCGGGCCCAACCTCTTGTACGAGCTCCGGTTCCTCAACGCGCGCCAGCATGCCGACACCACCAGGCACGCCATCGCCTGCAAGCTCGAGCCCAAGGGCGTGCGGGAACTGGCGCGCGCCATGAAGAGCTGGAGCGTGCGCTGTAAGTGGTGGAGACCAAGTCCGGCAGGACGCGCGTGGAGCTCGAGCTGGGCGCGCTAGGACGAAGGCGGCTGGGGAGGAGACGGAGAAGGAGGAAGGCGAGGACGATGACACCGCCACGCTGTGCTCCACGCCGTCACGGTGGTGCGGCTCCAGTACGGCGAGGGAGGGCGCGTGGGGGAGCTTCGCCCGGCCGCCACGCCGCGGGAGGGCGCGCGGGGGGAGCTCCGCCCGGCCGCCACAGGAGGGCGCGCGGGGGGCTCCGCCCGGCCGCCACGGCTAGCTCCGCCTGATCGCCGACACGAGCTGCGCGCGAGCTCCGTGCGCAAGCCGCCACAAGAACCCCAGTAGGCGGCAGCGCGCCCCAGCATCGGCATCCCGCCGCCAGCCGCTGCGGTAGAGCCGGTGCACATGCCACGGTCACAGGAAAGGCGCGAGTTTTCGGTGGCTCACGACGCGGCGGCAGCGGATCCGGCAACGGTGACGGCAAGCGGAGGCAAAGGCGAGGGTGGCTCCAGCATCTGGCCAGGGCTCGTCACGGCTGGCGGCGCCGTGGCGCTAGTTCTACGGGTGATCTGGAGCAAGCAGCTGGTGCCCGCGGCCACGCTCGCGTTGGTGGCACTGTCCTGGATCGAGTCCGCCAGGACCGTGCGTACTCGCCGGCCGAAGACGGAGGAGGTAGTGGTGGATTCGGGCCACGGGCACGGACACGACTCACCGATCCGAGAGGTGGCGGAGTCGCCCAGGCCGAGTTGCGGGTCCGGTGATGGAGGCAGCTGCGCGTGCGAGCCGCCGGTTGGATACAGAAACAAGAAATAAGAAAAAGGGGTCGGCTGGTTGTTGAGGATGGACCCGACAGGTGGGGTCCACCCACCTGTCAGCGGGACGCAGAGAGAATGAAATAAGACTAAGGGTATTTAGGATTTTTACACTGACCGGGTTAAGATGTCAGGTCTCCCAAACGGTCAAAAGCGAACGGAGAGGAGAAGGAATGACTTGGGAGAAAAAATTTCTTCGAACTTGTACGCTACTGATAGATCGAACTTTTGAAGTCCTTCAGTAAGATTACCAACTTTTTTAATGGCATACAAAATATTTTAAAAAAAATGAAATTCAAAGTAGGTGAGTTTAAAATAAACATTTGAGATACTAAAAAACTTCAAATAAAAATTTATTCAATAGCTATCATATAGATCGGCTCTACATCTAGAACTTTGGTATTAACTATGTAAACATTCAAGACTGTTTAGAAACTCATTTTTTTTTTTTAATTTCAAAATCCATGACCTTAAAACACATATTTGTGACTTTAAACAATTTCAAATCAAAATTTCAACGATAAATTGTAGATTGTATTGAGATACAACTTTGGTATATACCGTATCAACATCTAAGGTTGCTTGGAGATTTTTAAATTGTAGAATTTGTCAACTTAAAACAATATTTTGGGACTCTAAACAATTTCAAATAAAATCCAAATCACTTGAATTTGGGTGAGCCGGGAAGCAGCCCAGTTCATAATATTTTCATAAGTTATGTCCACATCATTCTCGTGTGTCATTTTTTTTCCTAATAATTCAAATCTCTGCAAATAAAACTAATTTGCTTGTTTGTAAACAAGAAATGGGAACATTATATGCAGTAATGGATGTTTCTTTACCTGAAATCTAGCTGGTGGAGCTTATATGAGTCAGCACCAATTAGGTAAAAAGATTGTTGTTCCTTGCCCAAAGAAGAAAAGGCTGCAGCCATCCATCTTCTGATACCTAGCTGTCAATTATGTTCATACCAAATAGGAATTGTAAGAAGGATGGTTACATGACACTTATGTTATCATAGAAAGTCATCAATGAAGAATATTTATATGGATCTTGATTTTTAGAAAAAAAATCTAAAACTAGTTTTGTAATGAAGAATATTTATATAGATCATGATTTTAGAAGAAAAAAAAATCTAAAAAACGGTTTTGTATTCTTAGCTAAAACACTTTCTATGAACTTTCTAAGGTCCCGTTTGGATCCTATGAACTAGTAACTAGTTGACTAACAACTAGTCCATAAAGATCCAAACAGGTGAACTAGTAGGTGAACTAGTGGGTGAATTAATGAATAATCTAAGGCTCAACTAGTACTAGTTCACTAGTTCAGAAAAAACCCAACTAGTTGAACTAGTTGTTAGTTCATTGGATCCAAACAGACCCTAAGAATAAATCAAAATTTAAGATTTTTAATTTCATAACTTTTTTAAAAAAACAATTCTTGAAATTTATTTTCATAATTTTTGTTTGACAAAGTTTTTTTTTTGAACTCGTCTGAACTATTAATAGAACCCGATTTACATCTCTCATGGACAATGTAGCACCACGCATTCATGGACAATGTAGCACCACGCATATAGGATGTTGACACATCACGTCGAACTAAACCGTCTTGCAAACCACCAAGGAAAAAAAATCAGTTTCAGTAGTTACAGTGAAAAAAACATCTGCAAACCACCAAAGGAACAAAAAACTAGTTCATTAGTTACAACAAAAACATCTGGATTTCTAGTTTGATTAGTTAGTAAATCGGACCACAACAATACTTGTTGGAGGTCAATGGGGCTTTTCCTTCCAAAATAGGGGCCAAGGAACTTCAAGCTGGCACGGCTATGGTCAAAAGAGAAAGTCTCTCGAGAATACAAGTAAATTATTTTGGCAGCAACGGTTAAATATCAACGTGACAAGTTTGCACTATTCCTAAACAGATTTAGAAGTTCAAACACTCTGTGTGTTACACTGCATGTGCATTAGCAGTAGTTTACGGATAAGATGCTTGCTGGCCTCGTGGATTTCACCTACATTTGAGGCCATGTGCATTGGCAGTGGATTTGTTACTCCAGTTGACAAACCGGCCAGGGCTACGATCAGACAAGTACTGATAGTCTGATGATACACCTAGCAGGTTCTGTTATTCGAACCTGAGGTCACTTACATGGAGCAATAACAACAACAGCCTGAACTTCAAGGTGAGCCATCTAATGAGGAGTGCACTCATTCTCTGGCATTACTGGCAACAATGATACAGTACATGACTACAGGCATATAACTGATGGATGCATATGAAAACATGTGGTGAGAGTACCAATCGTCCCCTTTCAGAAACACCATCCATCTCAACAGAAACATCTCACGTCAAAAGTCTGCAGGTGCCACGGGATGCATACATACAAATTTTAGGCTTAGTTCCCGCAAGGACCATGGGCTTAACCAAAAACAGCATATAGCAAGCAACCTACAAACCTATCGAAGTATATATTTCAACATGACAAAAGATTGACGATATATAACACAGCATTCAGAGATTAAACAGCACCATTGTAATTTCCCCATCTAAACGCTTAACAGAATAGGTTACTAGCAACTAACGGAATGCAACAACAAGGTTCCCACAACAAGTCCACAAAGCTAAACACAACATAATCATCCAAAAGTAAGTCAACATTGCGAATGCCAGAAGGCCACCGTACTGCGGTCAGAGAAACACATGGTGCGTTTAACATCCTTGATTGCATCAACAGTTCAAGCAGTAGCATCAGTTTGCAGGGAAGATCCATGCAGCACCAGCATTTCCAAGGTAGCCCTTCCACGAGATCATTTGCAGAGGTGAGAAAGGCTTGGGGTTTGCCACACTGCTGGTGTCACGATACTCACTACAAACGTGAAAGTCCTTGTAGTCATCCAAGAACCACACACGATTGCCCGGCGAGTCATTCTGAGGCATGCAAATAGCCCTGGAGCATGGCCCTAGAAACAATGCCTGATTGTCAGCAAGGGTTGTCACCTTGGTCCACTTTGATCGCGCAAAGTCTGCCTCGAATATCGAAAGGTTAGGCTCATACGGTCCAGCAAATGTGTGTATCAGTCCATCGCCATGAACGTGTGTATGCAAAATACTTCTACGCACCAGCAGCAATGAGCCACACGACTCAACCAGGTAGAGCATCCTCAACATGGTCAGTTCATTATCAAATTCATTAACATTGATGACCCGTTGAATCTGAGAAACCCGTGGATCACCTGTCTTGTCATCCACGCTGATGTCCAGAGCAAACAGGTCCTCATGATAGTCAACAACATAGAGCTTCCCTTGGTAGAAAGCCATGTCAGTAATCCACAAAGACAGGCCCCATGCTACTGACCACTTGGAGCCTCCTGGTCGGCACACTGCAATCCGATTGGTTTCGCTACCTTTGAACAATGCAGCGATGAGGTTGGGAGAGCACACCATTAATCTGATCACTTCAAAGTATTTCACATCCCTTAGAGCAATTCCAGTGGGGTCTCTAAATAGGTCTCTATTCTAAATTTTAAGAGTTGAAATAAAAAAAAACAACTCCAATGGACCTCCTACCTAAACTCTCATTTTAGGAGAACTTCCAAAATTTAGTTTCAACTCCCCAACAGTAGGAGGCTCCTATCCCCTCCCCCGACGGCACCCGCTGCCACCCCCGCCGCCGGGCGAAGCAGCGGCAGGCCGACGACGGCGAAGCGTGCAGCCGGCGCATGCACGGCGGGCACGAGGAACTCCACAAGCCCGAAGCTGCGTGTCGTACCTCGCGAGCCCCACGCGGCGGTCGACGCCCAGCGACGTGCGCGCCGCGAGGTCGTGCGCGCGGACGGCAGCGATGAGTCGCCATGCCACGGCGGCCACAGCTGAGCGCCCGCGAGGCGGAGGAACGGCAGAGGTCAAGGAAGTGTCGCCGCGGGCGGCGAAGCTCGGCGGGCGGCGGCCCGCACGACGGCAGGAGCAGCGCCGGGCACAGGCCGGGCCACGACCGAGCGCCATGGAACCTCCCGAACGGCGACATGCGCGGCCTCCCGAACGGCCACGCCGAGCCGAGCTGGCGCTGGTGGCGCGCGCCCTCCTCCGACGAGGATGGGCCGCGCCCCTCTCCGACTTGAGCACGCTGTGGGAAGGGGTTTGCCACGCCCGACCTACTGAGACGGCGTGAATCGGGCGACGACGGGTGCTCCTTCAAGGTGTTGGTGGCGGAGGTCCTCTGGATCTACTCCCCACCACCGAGATTGGTTGACGGCGGGCACATTGGGCGGCTGCAGCGGCTCTACGGGCAGCGGCGGAGCTTCTTAGAAGCGGCGGCGGTGACTGGTCAGCGGAAGCTCCCGCGGTGTGTGGATCGAGTACGACGGCGCTGCAGCAGAAGCCTGTGGAAGACAACACGTATGTCGGGTTCTCGGCGCGAACAGCGCCACCTCGAGCTCGCACTACGCTCTTGGCTGGAGCTTCCGCCTTTGGCGGCGGCCGCCCAGCACTCTGACCGTCCAAGCCGCCATGGCTCCCGCCGCCGTCTGGCACAAGAAGGCAACGGGCTGCCGCCGCTAGTATCACTCATCCTCCTTTGCCGCCGTGGTGCTCCTCGTGGTGTCGGCCGCCGCGCTTATTTATTTTTTTCGGCGCCGCCCGGCGGTTCGCCAAGAGCAGGAGGACTGGGAGGTCGAGTACGGCCCTCACCGGAGTTGCTTTGCTTTGCTTTGGTGCGAGTACTACTTTGCTTTGGTCCAACGCTTGCTTCAAAAAGCAAATTTGGAAGTAAATTGGGATGGAGCACTGAATAGGGTTTTGGGTTGGAGTTGGAACCAAATTTGGGTCTCTATTTTTTGCAGGCCAACATATAAATGGAAAAACTAGGGGTCTAATTTGCATGCTGGGCTGGAGTTGCTCTTAATTCCATCTCTGATTGGTCAGTGTAAACAGAGCCATCCTCGAATCATCACCCTCCTCTGCAGAATCATAGCCATCCTCAGAATCCTCAACCTCGTCTCCAGAATCATGACCATCCATGGAATCATCATCCTCAGCTTTGTCATCGAGATGAACACTAGATGGTGCAGGAAGGGTCATGGTGGCACCAGAGAAGGGGTCTAACAAGAGCAAGTCAGAAAACCGATGGTACACTAGCCAGCCACCGCAAGCGTGTCGGCCCAGATTGCAGTAAGCTAAGTGACCGTTTCTGTAGCCAGCAAAGTGGAGCGGCTCACCCTGGGGAATGCTGTAGAAGATGTCCCCTTCCTTGAGCGCGACCAGCGGCATTGGGGGGGAAGCTTGACTGCGCAAGGCGGCCGAGCGCCACCGGGGGCACACGGCGGCGGAAGCGGACTCGCCGGCGTGAGCGGAGGCGCCCGAGAGGCCCGCGAGCTCCAGGAGGTTTGACCATGAATCCTGTGTCCTTGCCATGGTCTCGGTGTCGCCGGCCGTCCCGAAACAAAGCAAAGAGGGAGCAAAGAAGCTGTCGGGTGAGGCCATGCGTCAACACTCAGCGAGCCACCACGGCGGCGACGATGGGGAGCGAGACGCAGAGCCCGCGACGGGAAGGTGAGCTGCGTGGGAGGAAGGCCGAGGCCGAAGAGGCGGGAGAGGGCAGTACTGTAAACCGACGAGGCGGTGGGTTCTCGTGATCCGACGGCGGCGTGCTCCTGCTGCTGTTCCAGCCGCTGCGGCAGTGAAGAAGGGCGTCGTGAGAGCAGCGAATGGCGCGGGCATGCGGGGGGTAATGGGTGGAGGGAGACTTGGTGATGGCTTGGGACGCCTGGTTCACTGTATCAAGTATGGGCGAACGGCAGGATGCAAGTGGCGCTGGCCGAGCCGCTTAACTCCGCCGCCGACCGCTGGCCGTACACAGTAGTCCCGCGCCGTAAGACCATCCGCGACCGCATACCGCAGCGCTTCCAGACGCGCTATCAGAGGAAAAGGCGCCGCAGACTCCGTCAACACGCCGCTGGCTGGGCCAGATCGCGCCGCACGCCGATCTAGCGGTAGCTGGCCAGGCTACGTCGCGCGGGCGCGCGGTCCCACCGCCACCGAGGGAAGAGAGAGAGAGAGAGATGTCGTGAGCCGCCCGGCGCGCGCCCTTCTACTCGCTGCTCCCACTCGCCGACCGGGCCGAGAAGCAGTGAGGCAGGAGGCGCCGCCGCGTTCGCGAGATGCGCCGCCGGTGAGCCACGAGGAAGGGGAGAGGGAGAAGGGGCCGAGCCGCCGCCAGCTTGCCGGGGCCGCCGGGAGCGCCAGCGCTGCCGCGAAGCCGCCACCGGCGCCGCGGGCCGCCGGGAGCCGCCGCTTGCACCGAAAGGCCCTCGCGGGCGAGCACCGGCGCTGGGAGCGCGCTCGCCGGGAAGTCGCTCGCGACGCCGCCGGGCCGCCGGGAGCGCCCACGCTGCTGCCGAGGCCCTCGCGGGCGAGCACGGCGCGGGAGCGCCCGCCTCGGCCCGCGGGCCGGCCAGCGGCTACGGAGGGCCGCCCTTGCGAAGCCGCCACGCCGCCGTCTTGGCCGCTCGCCGCGGACGCCGGCTCCGCCGCTGCGTGGGCGGGGCGAGGGCTCGCTGCGGCGCCAGCGCCTTCGCTTCCGCTGAAGCGAGCCGCCGCTTCCGCTGACGCCGTGGCTGCTGCTGCCCGCGCGCGCAGAGGAAGAAGCCGCCAGCGCGGCCTCACGCGCTGCCGCTCACGCCAACGCCGATGCCGCCGGCGCCCCGAGGACGGCTGCCGCGCTGGGCTCCGCTGCCGGGCTCAAGCGCCCGAAGCTCCCCGACGCCGCCCGTGCAGGCGAGCGTGGAGAGAGAGGGAGAGAGGGGGCCGGCCCCGTGCGAGCTCCCCGGCCGGCGGGTGGGAGAGAGTGGAAAGGAGTGAGGAGAGCCGGTGGGCTTTTATTAATAAAAAAAACTGAAAAGTGAAGGTAGAGGATGATATAGAGTATGGATGGGTGCGGAAGAAAGCAGTATAGGGGAGAGAATCTCGATGACCAGGACAGAATATTCCTTTTAGAGGATGAATTTGGAGTACGACGAGCGTGGATAGCCTAAAGCCGCGAGATCGGAACGGCTCGATGCGTCACGTCCGCGTAGTCCGCCGGCGCCGCGACGACCCGCATATCCCTGCACCGCTTCGCTGGAGCTAGCCTGGCGGAGCCTGCCACCGCTTCGCCGCAGCCCATCGTCGCAGACTCGCAGAGTAGGGAGCTTTCGTCAGGGCGCTCACTCCGGCCACTTCCTCCAGCACGCCACGGCGCCAGGCCAGTGCACTAGCAAGCCACCCCCGGCGATGTCCATGACGCCGATGGCGTCATCGCCTCCGAAGAACCTCTTGACCTTCAGTTGCTCCTCCACCAGCTCGGCCTTACTGCCTCCATGGGCCGTGGTTGTCGGCTGACCTCTGTGCCTCGCCGTCGTAGCTCGGAAAAGGGCGTCCATGGCGCACTCCACCACGTCCTCCGCTCCTCTGGTGACCTGGTCCGAAGGATTGTTGCCAAGCCACTGCCCCTGCTGCCGTTGGGCGCCAGTTGCTCAGAGGAAAGGAATAGGAATGCAGAGTCGAACACGAAGGCATAAGCCATGGCCGAGACGGGATGAAGCGCTGCTTCATTTCATTCATTGTATAATCAATGGTGGGTCCCCATGCTTTATCGTGTAGGTGATGCATCAGGTCGCGGGCTCGCGGCTGGCTAGCGGACACGCGGGCTGCCGTAAAAGCACGCGGCGCTACGCGGGCTGCCCGCATGTGCCCGCGAGTGAGCTCGCGGCTCCTGGGGACGCGGGGCGGGCTTGCAACTATAGCAGAGCCCAATAGGAAACAAGGCTGTTTCTCCGAGAAAGTCTACTTTTTTTCCCTCAACTTTTCGTGAAAGTCTACTTTTTCTCCCCCAATCTCAAAACCCGGATAAATAGTCTCTTTCAACTTTTTTAAAACCATGTGCTTTTCCTTTCAACTTTTCAAACCATAAGCTTTTCCTCCCGCAGCAAAGTTTGTTTTGGCGGTGGTTTTGCTACAATAACGGTGGTTTTGTCTTTTTCTTTTTTATTTATTTTGGATGATTTTTGAAAAATCATAGTAAATTACAAAAAAATCATAAAACGGACAATCTAATTTTGATGGACTCCATATGAGTACATCTACACAATAAATATATAATATGCTATGCTTCAATACAAAATCTTTGCTAGTCTGTTTTTTTTATTTATTATGGCTCAATCTTTGAAAAATCATAGTACATCACAAAAAAAAAAAAAAATGAAAAATCTAATTTCCTTAGATACATGAGTAGATCTACAAATGAACATAAAATATGATATATTTTAATAAAAGTTGTTGCTTTGTAGCTTTTTCAATCTATGTTTTTCTCGTAATTAATTAAAATAATTCATAAATGTGGCTTCTATAACTATTTTATTGGACTAAAGCATACCATATTATATATTCACTGTATAGACCTACTCATGTGGAGCCTAATAAAATTGAATTTTCTATTTTATAATTTTTCTATGATATTTTAAAGATTCAACCTAAATAAATAAAAAAGAAAAATACTAGCAAAAACTTTAAAACTAAAGCATACCATATTATATATTTATTATGTAGATCTACTCATGTGGAGTCCAAAGCAAAATTAGATTTTGTATTTTATGATTTTTTATGATTTATTATAATTTTTTAAAAAATTTAGCCAAAATAAATAAAAAAAGAAAAAGATAAAACCACCGTCATTGTAGCAAAACCACCGTCAAAACCACCTCCGGGGAGGAAAAGTGCATGGTTTGAAAAGTTGAGGGAGGCTGTTTATCTGGTTTTGGGGTTTAGGGAGGAAAAGTAGACTTTCACGAAAGTTGAGGGAGCAAAAAAGTAGACTTTTTCCTTTTTTCTCCGAAAAAGTCTACTTTCGGTCCCCCAATTTTCATTTAAAGTCTGCATGTCATCACTAAACTCTAAAACCGGATAAAACACATCCCTCACTTTTAAAACCGCTCACATTACATCCCTCGATGGTTTTCAATAGTGGTTTTGCTATAGTAAAAGCGGTTTTGCTATAGTAACAACGGTTTTGTCTTTTTTATTTATTTTGGCTAAATTTTTTAAAAATTATAGTAAATTATAGAAAGATTATAAAATAGAAAATCTAATTTTATTAGAATCTACATGAGTGTATCTACATGGTGAATATATAATATGGTATACTTTAGTACAAAGTTTGTAGTGTATAATTTATTTTAATTATAGAGATGCATAGATCTAAAACTACAATAAAAATTTTGTACCAAAGTATAACATATTATATGTTCATTGTGTAGATCTACTTATGTGAAGTCCAACAAACTAAATTGTCTATTTTATATTTTTTCTATGATTTACTATGATTTTTTTAAAGATTCAAATTAAATAATAAAAAAAAAACCACTATCAAAAACCGAGAGAGATGTAATATGAACGGTTTTAAAAAGTTGAGGGATATGTTTTATTCGGTTTTAGAGTTTAGGAATGATATGCAGACTTTTATAAAAATTTAGGGATCTAACGTAGACTTTTTCCTTTTCTCTCCGTGTGAAAAGCCACTATTCCAGTGCCATGAAGCAATGCAACTTTTTTTTTTTTTTGTCAAGTTGCAGCAATGCAATTTTGAATCCGTTTCGTAAGTTGTCTCATTATTTGAATAAAAAAAAAGTTGTCTAATTATTGGCAACACCAAATCTTACTATAATTTCATTTCAGATGATTTATGTAGGATCATGGAAATATTTTATACATGGAAATATTTTATAAGGTTTGGAACGGAGCATCGATTTCTATTCAAAACCCAAGGCAGAGTTTTCGAATCTGATGGATATGCCGGCACATGTGACTTTGTGAGCAAAGCATACTAGCACGTAGGATTTTGTAAAAGGATTCAAAATTGCAAGGATTATTCATTATAGGCTATGGCACAGGGATGTTGGATGCGCTTAAGTGTTAAAAAAAAAAAAAAACTTTTTAGCAGAACTTCTCAAATGAATTCAACAGAAGTTCATGTTGACAATCCAAAAAAAAAAATGTATGAAAGTAAAGTTTCCTATAATAATTTCCAGCATAAATTTTACACTGCATGGGACATCACCAAAAAATTTCATAGTTTCAATCACAATTCTAGATATATTAAGATATAACTTGTTCCAAAGGGATCATTAGCAAAAATTCTAGCGCTAAGCTAAGGGCAATGGCATAATATTAAAACAGAACAACTCTGATGCATATGGCGTTCTCATTTGGTCACACAAGTGATAATTCCTAGAGGTCCAATTACACAATTATAACTTGTTGAAGTTCTAAACAGAAACATCTCATTTCAAGCATATTAGGCTTAGTTCCCACAAAGGGCCACGGGCTTAACCTAAAACAGCATGTACCAAGCAGCCCACAAACCTATCAATTACTCCACGACAAAAGATTGACAATATGCAACACAGCATTCAAAGATTAAACAGCACCATTGTAACTTCCCCATCTAAACACCTAACAGAATAGGTTACTAGCAACTAAGAGAATGCAACCACAAGGTTCCCACCACAAGTCCACAGTCCACAAAGCTAACCACAACGTAATCATCCAAAAGTAAGTCAGCATTGCGAATGCCAGAATGCCACAGTACTGCGGTCAGAGGAACACATGGTGCGTTTAACATCTTTGATTGCAACAATGGTCCAACCAGTAGCATCAGTTTGCAGGGAAGAGCCATGCAGCACCTGCATTTCCCAGGTAGCCCTTCCATGAGATCATTGGCAGAGGTGAGAAAGGCTTGGGGTTTGCCACACTGGTAGTGTTAGAACTCAATCTGCTATGCCAATCAGTCCAAAGGTGAAAGTCCTTGTAGTCATCCAAGAACCACACGCGATTGCCCAGTGAGTCACTCTGAGGCATGCAAATTGCCCTGGAGCATGGCCCTAGAAACAGTGCCTGATTGTCAGCAAGGGTTGTCACCTTGGTCCACTTTGATCGCGCAAAGTCTGCCTCGAATATCGAAAGGTCAGGCTCACACTGTCCAGCAAATGTGTGTATCTGTCCATCACCATGAATGTGTGTATACAAAATACTTCTACGCACCAGCAGCAATGAGCCACACGACTCAACCAGGTAGAGCATCCTCAAGGTCTGCATACTGTCAAACTGATTAACATTGATGACCCGTCCAATCTGAGAAACCCGTGGATCACCTGTCTTGTGATCCACACTGATGTCCAGAGCCAAGAGATCCTCATGATAGTCAACAACGTAGAGCTTCCCTTGGTAGAAAGCCATGTCAGTAATCCACAAAGACAGGTCCCATGCTACTGACCACTTGGAGCCTCCTGGCTGGCACACTGCAATCCAACTTGTGTCTATATCTTTTACCAATGCAGCGATGAGGTTGGGAGAGCACACCATTAGTCTGATCACATCGAAGTATTTCACATCCCTTAATTCCATCTTTGATTGGTCAGTGTAAACAGAGCCATCCTCAGAATCCTCACCCTTGTCTGTACAACTATGGCCACCCTCAGAATCCTCACCCTTGTCTGCGGAATCCTGACCATCGCTCGTATCATCACCCTCGTCTGCAGAACCATGGCCATCCTCAGAATCCTCACCCTTGTCTGTGGAATCATGACTGGCCCTGGAATCATCACCTTTGTTTTCATCGGGGAGATGAACGCTGGATGGTGCGGAACCATCCTCAGAATCATCAACCTCATCTGCAAAATCATGGCCGTCCTCAGAATCCTCAGCCTCGTCTTCAGAATCCGTGGAATCATCATCCACGGCGACGAGATGAGCGCCAGTCGGTGCAGGAAGGGTCATGGTGGCACCAGAGAAGGGGTCCAACAAGAGCAAGTCAGAAAAGCGATGGTACACCAGCCAGTTACCGCAAGCTGTGTCGAAGCCAGGTTTGCAGCCATCTAAGTGCCCGTTTCTATAGCCAGCAAAGTGGAGCCGCTCACCCCCGGGCATGCTGTAGAAGACGTCCCCTTCCTTGAGAGCGAGTAGCGGCGGTGGAGGGGGCGGCGGGACCTGCCGAGCAGCGAAGCGCCACTGGGGGCACACGGCGGCGAAGCGGACGCGGTCGGCGTGAGAGTGAAGGCGCTCGAGAACGAGGCCCGCGAGCTCTGCCGGGATGTTCGACCACAAATCCTGTGTCCTCGCCATAGGCTCAGCCGCCGGTCGGTCCTGGAAAAAAAGAAGCAGAGGAGCAGCACGCGTGTCAGTGAGGCAATGCGTCGAACACCACGCGCGCGCGCCACGGCAGGGGCGATGGGGAGAGAGACGCAAGCCCCGCAATGGGGAAGTTGAGATGCAGTTGGAGGGAAGGCCGAGACCGAAGAGGAGGGGAGAGGGTAGTAACAGAAACCTACGGGAGCGGGGAAGCTGTGGTTTCTCGTGAGCCGGCGGCGTGCTCCTGCTGTTCCGGCCGCTCCGGTGAAGGGCGGCGGCCGTCGGGAGAGAAGCGAATTGCAGCGGCACGGTGGAACCGCAGGCGGAGGGATATTTGGCGATGGCTTGGGCTCACAACATATGGGCTCCCGGGCTCGCTGTATATCATATATGGGTCCTTTCTTTGTGTTTTCCTGTCCGATTGAAATAGCATTGTTTTGTATTTTTTGTGCCAAGCAACTATACTTTCATTCGGATTTGGTAGTTCTACAAGTTATATCTAGAACTACCCAATCCGTTTTGGTAGTTCTACAAATTGTCTCATTAGTTATTATAAGAAAAAAACATCAAATCTTACTATAATTTCATTGGGTACGATTTTTTTGTGTAGGATCTTGGAAAGATTTTATAAGGGCTGGAACAGAGCATGGATTTCCATTATTACGAAGCAAAGGCTGAGTTTTCAATGCTGATGGATATGTCGGGGCATGTGAGCAAAGTATACCCATGTAGTAGGACTTTATAAAAGGATTAAAAAATAATTCATAATCGCAAGTACTAATTCCTTTTGGCATAGGGATGTTGGATGCGCTTGAGTACACGTCCAAATGTTTAGCGGTTTCAACAGTATAAAGTTTCCAGCTTGTGTTGACAATTCCGAAAAGTTTCCTATAACAATTTCTACAGTATTACATGGAGCATCACTCAAAACATTCCTAAAACTTCAGTCATATTTCTAGGTATAACTTGGATCATTGGCCAAATTCTAGCGCTAAGCTTAGGCAATGGCATATATTAAAACCGAACGATGCTGCCAAGTACGTCGGACACAGTTTCCCCTGAGGGCCCAGGACTAACAATCTCAGCACACAACAGAAGCATCTCACAAAGAGCCACTGGATTGCTTACATAAAAGGTCAAGCCTTAGTTCACACTTCACACAAGGATAAAACAGCATGTATGGTATAGGAACACAAATTCACAAAATTGAGTATCAACACAATCATCCAAAAGTTACAATTGCAGGGGTCAGCGGGCCCCCATACTACAATCAGAAATACAGATTCATCACTTCAAAGCTTCCATTGCCGCATCAACTTGGAGGGAAGAGCCAAGCTGCACCTGCAAGCCCCTTGTGGCCTCTCCATGAGATCATTGGCAGATGCGAGAATGGCTTGTGGTTGTAAATGCTCTCACACTCATCCCAAGTGTGAGGTTCCTCGAAGTCAAACAAGAAATTGCAATCGGTACCAGAACTCGAGCTGCCTCTACGTTTGTGTCCTGCGTGATAATTCTTATAGTCATCCAAGAACCACACACGCTTTCCCAGCGAGTCAAACTGAGGCATGCAAACAGCCCTGGAGCATGGCCCAAGAAACAACACCTGATCATCCCCCAGGCTCGTCACCTTAGCCCACTGTGATCGCTCGAATTCAGCCTCAAGGACCACAACATCAGGCTCACACTGTTCAGCAAAAGTTTGTATCTGTCCTTTGCCATGGATGTGCCCTTCAGCAATCCTACTACTCACCATCAGCAATGAGCCACGCGACTCAACTAGGTAGACCATCCTCATGGAGTTGTAGTCAGCAATCTTAAATTTGGTCTTGCAATCACCCTTAATTATCACCTCGAAGCCAATTTCTTCACTTTGCGCAAACTGCGGATCACCAGTGTTATCGTCCACACTGATGTTGAGAGCTAAAAGGTCCCCGGTACAAGTGATGGCGTAGAGCTTCCCCTGGTAGAATGCAATGTCAGTTCTCCACGGACATGGGCGCTGTGGTACTGACCACGAAGAGGATCCGGGCCGGCACACTGCAACCCAAAATTCGTTGTGGACCCTGAACTGTGCAGCAATGAGGCAGGGCGAGCACACAATTAGTTTGACAATGACGAAGTACTTGCTGTCCAGAGCATCCATCAATGCAGTGTCATTACCATCTTCAGAACCATCATCACCCTCGTCAGGGACATATATGCGAGGCGGTGCTGGAAGGGTCATGGTGGCACCAGAGAAGGGGTCCACCAAGAACAAGCAGTGCAAGCGACGGTACACCAGCCAGCTACCAGAAGCTGTGGCAAATCCATTTTCACAGCCAGTGAAGTGGAGCGGCTCACCACGGGGCATGCTGTAGAATGTACTGCCATCCTTGAGTGCGAGCAGAGGCAGCGGTGGAGGCAGCCGGACCTGCTGTACGGCAGAGCGCCACTGAGAGCATACAGCGCCAAAGCGGACTCGGTCAATGTGGGCAGGCAGGCGGCCAAGCACAAGGCCCGCGAGCTCCAGCGGGATTTCGGACCACGAACGCGGTGTCCCCTCCATGAGCTGAGCTGATCCTGAAGACAAAGAAAAAGAGGAACATGACACGTGTCAGCGAGGCTGCATGTTCACCCAGAGGGCAGTACACATTCCAATAAGCATAGTTAAAAATTGATACGATAAGGAAGGATACAAACCATTAACCAAAATGAACAATTATTTATAGTTACATCACTACTACATACGTCTAATGACTCTAAAGTCTAAATCTACTCACAAAGAATGCACAGTAATGAACAATTAAGCTGTTCCATTAATAATACGTTACTAACCATGTACCTTCATTTTTCCAAAAGTATTTGGACTAACTGAACACAAAAGAAGCACAAAGTAAGCCCAGATTCACACACTGCACATGCTGGGCAGCATATGCTCAATGAAATAAAATATTTTATCGAATACACAGGAGAGCTGTATTATAGAGAGGGAACGGGCGGGGCCCATATACATCCAATGAAGCTAAGATATTATTGAGTATTGACGTGGATTAAAATATGCTGTTGTAATGGACAACTATCACCAACTAAAAGATGCTCAGACTTGAACTAAAACATCCTCGGCATAGACACGTCCTAAAATAAGATTAAAACATTGTTGGCATGGAGCCAAGCTTAATTCACTGCCATTTTAGATGATTAAATTATAGCAGCTTGGTATCATACAAAAAACATGACATATTCGCAGTATAAATCCAAGAATTTTGGAATACTAATAAATAAGGGTACGTCATGTGTATAACCACAAAGACAATAATGGTATCTTGACAGGGGTAAAAAGACAATGTGCCTGGCTGACCAGATCGCATCGTCTAATGTAGTAGATCCAACTTATTTGCCTTGTGTTAGCATGTTTCGGCGTGTTTCTGCAACCAGATGTCGTGAATTGGGTTTGACCCCTGGGATTAAGGGTGTCACCAGCAAGAGGTGCCTTTTCACTCGTTGTCGAGGCCAATGATGTTTAAACCTGTGGCCTTGCACTGATGTTACTTGCCTCATAGCGGGGTGTCATTGGCAAGATCTTCTCACTCTCCCCAAGATAGGGCCCACGGCAAGACATTCGCACTGGGGTCCAGCATAGCAACTGCAATGTTGGCACGACAGTGGTTACGCTGCCCCCTCAGAGGGGTGGTTTCAGCAGAGGTCAAGATGAGAGCCTTGATGGCGACCCCTGTGGAAGTCATAAACGTCATTCCCTTCTTGGAGGCATCTGAAGTGCCTTAGAGTTCCACCCAGGGTCACCGGGAACAAGGTATGATGCCACATTCTCGGTCCCAGGAACATGGAAAGAATCTCACCCCCAAAGTGGAAAAACCTTTCTCAATGAGCAAACCAAATTCCACGAACTATGTTCCATGACCCAATAGTCCTAGGAACTTTGGGCCAGTACCTTTCTCACTATGGTCCCACCTTGTTGGATTCTTCGGGTGAAAACCCACTCCACCTTTTGGGCCAGTACCTTGGTATCATTATCTTCCTGAAGGTGTTGTCACGAAAGCTTGTCATGATTTAGGTCTTTCCTGGTTGGGATGTTGTGCTCTCCTTCAGCAGTGACCTTGTTGAGTTGGGCCAAGTTGTGGCCTTTGAGATGTTGAAGCTGCTGCGACGAGGCATTTCGAATGAGCTCGGTAGCAATGACTCATGCCAGTGCTTTCCCTCCTTCCATCTCAAGCCAGGTCAGGTCAACTTGGAGGCAGAGGCTGTAGCAGCAGCCAGCCAACCTAATCAAATATGGAGAGCAGCAGTTTTTTTCCTTCTCTACCTACCTGCTAATCTTCTTTACTTTGAAGAAAAAACACACTGGCAGGGATGGGCCCTACTTTTCCTTTTGCATTTCTCAAGTAAATGAAAGAACATAAGCCTCAGCTCAAAAGGTCTAGGTCTAAATATCTGAGTATAGTTGTGTTGCCAAATGCTAGTGGTCATTCCACTCTTCTCTTAGCTTTGATACAAACCAAGTCAAGTTCATCCATACACTGTCATTTCCAATTCCTAATGGAGAGTGAGCCATTATCATGTATCAAGTATCAAATTGTTTTGTGTCTTCCAGATGATCCAGCAAGCGGTAATAATTAATTAATTATCTCTCTCAAAATCTCGCTTCCAATTGTTGCCATGCTACTAACAGCATGTCTAGAGGCTGGAGACTAAGGTTCCAAACAATCGGGAAGGAGTTCCTGCTCCAACTGAAAGGACACTCCAAGAACAGGTGACCTGCTAATCTATCTGGAGGTACTGAAAATGTTAAAATACCTTTTAATTTAACCTGTTGTCTTTGTCCATACATACATTCAGACCCTCCCTCGTACTGCAGTTTCATTATTGTACTACATCTGAAATAAATTCTGAAAAAAAAAGAAAAGAAAAGTCGTATGTGCAAAGTCATTAGTATCACATAATGGGAGTACTGGGTATAAGTTTATTGGGCCAGAGCTGCATGTTGATTTTGTTTATCCCCGTTAAAACGAACGGGCACTTGTGCCAGACAAGCAGCCAGCGAAGCTGACAAAAGCAGCGTACAATTAGAAATCCACTGTTTTGGAGCAATGAAGTGGTCCATTGTTTCCATTTTACCAAGCACGATAATAATAAGAACACAAGACAACAGCCGCAACGAAAAAGTAGAGGGCGTAAGCTAAGCTACGACTGTAGATCTATGCCAACCTACCACCCTACACAGCCGATTTTCTGCAAGCAAAAAAGTTAGAGTAGGGGAAGAGCCGAAGTGGTGAGCGGATCGGAGATCGAGACCAAAATGGATTACTCGCCTCTTTTTCGTCGGGCAATCGGGCGACCTAATCCGAAGCCAAACCCGCACCCGCATCCGTACACCTGCACGTCACAGCACAGCAGAAAGAGAAGCGACGATGAGGGCCGAGCTACGCTACGACGGCGAACGAAGCTGACCGGCAGGTGCAAGAGGTGGGGGAGGGAGCTATACCAGAAACCAACGATAACAGAGGGGGGAGGGGGGGCGGGGCGGCACGCGCTCCGCCTGCTCCAGGCTCCAGCCGCTGCGCCCGGCGGCGGCGGTGCGGCGTCCGGAGCGAAGCGAGTGGCGGTGGGCGGTGGCAGGAGTGAGGCTTTTTTAGCCGCCGACACCCGGAGCCGGAAACGGACGCCTTGTGGGCCCCACAGTGCCACATATGGGCCAAGTCCAACAATAAAAAACTCGGGCAGCCCACGAGCCCACTGAACGCCGAAGCTTCCTCCTATTTAAAGCTGACGGTGGGCCAACATCCAAACCAAAATCCGCACCGTCCAAAGCGTGTATTTTTGAAAATTAAATCCAAACCAAACTGTATCCGTGACTTCAATCATCCACACCAAACCAAACCACTTGTACATTTAACCCATTAAAATACATTTTCAACCCACCAATTTACTGGCACCTCATGCTATTGTTTTTATATTTAGTTATAAGCAAAAAGTAAAAAAAATAAATAGATAGAATAAAAACTCATTATTAACTCCATTATTGATAGTCAAACCAAATCAGCCCACTTTAATAGGGCCCAAAACCAAACCAAACCAACAACAACCTTCTAAATTTTTTACCCCAAACCAATACAATTTCCAAAAAAGAAAACCAAACCAAAAACCGGGCTTAACCCAAACCGTTGTCAGGTTTACTCCTATTCTTTGTCCGCTGCCCGGTCAACCATTCGGCGACACGGGCGCGCTAGCTAAGCCAGCCATCCATCCAAGCCGCCTCCAACGCACCCACTGACAGTCCGGCCCCACCACCCTCTCCGGCGGGCCCCGCGCGTCATCCTCCCGCGGCTAGCGCGCCGCCGCGTCGCGGAGGGAGGCTATACCTCGCTTCGCCGCTAGTCCACCTCCACGGCTCCACCACCATCACCCGCCCGCCCGCACGCACACCTAACCCCAGCGGTTCTTCGCCCCGTCTCCGTCCCGTCGGTTCGATTCGGTCGAGGCGGGCGGAGGAGGCTAGGGATCCCGGATGGGCGCGGCGCCGCGGAGGGTCTAGAGGCGCCAGCTGACTGGGAGGGGGAGGGGAGCGGCGGCGATGGAGGAGAAGGCGTCGTCGCCGCTGATCCCGCCGCCGTCGGAGATCGACCTCGAGGCGGGCGGCGGCGGGGAGCAGCTCCAGTGCCGGATCTGCCTCGAGACCGACGGTGAGGGAGACCCCGCGGCCCCGGCCGCCGGACTCGCGCGGCAACAACTTTTTTTTTTTTTTTTTTTGCCTCCTGATTGGTTTGGCCGGGATGGGATGGCAGGGCGGCGGAGATCTGACTGACCGGTTGTGTGGGTGTGCGTGCGCAGGGAGGGACTTCATCGCGCCCTGCAAGTGCAAGGGGACGTCCAAGTACGTGCACCGCGACTGCCTCGACCACTGGAGGGCGGTAAAGGTGCGCGTCTCAGTGCTTTGCCCGGTTACCGCTCCTCCCCCTTTGTCCGGGTGGATGCTCAGGAACTGCTAGATGATGATGTCGCTTAGAGTTGGGGGCATGACTGGTTGGGGGTGGACGGGGTTTTGTCTGCATTTCCTGTTCTGGCGCTGTTTCAGTGGCATCTGAGTGCAGCAAGTGGTTGAATTGCGTGGTGAATCTGGCCAAGGGTGCATCTGTGCCTGAATTTTCCTGATCCTGTGAATAATAAGTGGATTGATCTTCTTTATGTTTTCTTAGATGTAGTAGCTTTTAGTTCTGTTTGGGGTGCTGTTGATTGCTCTGTGATATTTTCCAATCTCTCCTGTTGTTGTGATTTGAAAAGAACTTAGCAGCATTTCTTGTAGGTTGTTGATTCTTTGTAGATCTTCTTAGTGAACTACAGTTTTTTTTCTCTCCAGAAATTTGCTATAAATGATGGGATATGTTATGAATGTGCTGAAGGTTACAGTGGTAATCTTCATGATTTATTGCTTTAGCTATGCAAATGCCTTTTGGACATGTGGTGTGCATACCTATAATTGCCAAAATACCTTTTTTTTTGGTGTAGTAGCAAGTCATCAGTGTGTAGTTGCAATCACTTAGGCAATAGAACATGAGAAAATCTGACCTTTTGCTCCCTCAATATTTTGCCTATCAGATTGGTTGAATTAGCTATTGACCTCTTATTGGCACTAGCTTATGTTCCTATTGGTTAATGCCATATTGTGTCTCATCTGTCTAATGGCCAAATGGAATTGTCTCATGTGTGACATAACTCGGCATAGCTTCTTGTTTTCACAAGGCGCATTACATATTCATAACCTCCTTGCCCTTGTACTGGTTTAGTCTGTTTGCTTTGGTTGGGTCGTTTCATCCTTTGTCACAGGCGAGTCAGATTGTTAGTAGCACTGTTTTTGTGTTGGGGTGTGTGTGTGTTTGTAGGGATGTTCCCCTATTTTTCTTCTTAATATAATGATGTGCAGCTCTCCTGCATGTTTGAGGAAAAAAAATGTTTGCATAATTTCATTATTATTACACATGATGTATGTAAAATTTCGGTTTGTGCGTGCCAGTTATCTCAATCAGGCATTCTTATTCATTGAAGTCCATTGAAGACTAGAAATTTGTGGTCACTATTTACACATGTAATAAAGATCTAGCTGAATATGATTGAAACACAAATTTTGACATGACTTTACTTGAGTTAACCAAAAAGGGGATTCTCTAAAGCTTATAAATTTCTGTATAATGAACTTGTTATGGTGGATTTTTTTTTTTCTTTGATTTATTTGATTAAGTCGCAACAAGTCGATCATTTCCCCTATTTCTTTAGCTTATATTGTACTCTTCACTTTGAATTCCAATATGTGGGTGCTAGTGGTTAGACAGGAGTTCCTAGGTCAAAATCTGGTTGGTAGTATTGCAAATTCTGCTTTCTGTTAGGATGTTGGAATGTCTACATCCAGTTGGAAGTAGAGCTGCTAGGTAACCGCAGATGCAGACTTGGATGCGATTTTAGGTTGAACATGGATGGTTCAGGTTATGCCAAGAAACATGTTAACGAACTGATACTTATAGTTCACTGTTTGGGTTAGAAAGGCTACACCTTTTTCCTTCCAAGTCATCCCTTGAGATGTGAAATCTTTTGTGCAACACAAATTAAATATTGTATTTTCCTGGTGTCAGTATTACTATGAAAGAATTTGGTAGTTTGCGTTCATTTGCTGCATGTCTTATCGCAAGCTTGCTTCTAAAAATACATTATTGAATTCTTTGCAAGAAAACTAACCATTTTTTTATGCTTCACAAACAGGAGGGATTTGCATTTTCCCATTGTACCACCTGCAAGGCTCCATATTATTTGAGGGTTCATTCCCACACTGACAGGAAATGGCGAACACTGAAGTTTCGTTTCTTTGTTACTAGAGATATATTATTCATCTTTGCTCTTGTCCAGATTGTAAGTTTTTGAAACATTCTTTTATTCATATCCCCAATCTACATTCAATTGAGTGATCAGTGATATTTTCTTATTCGTTCATTCAGGTTATCTCTGCATTGGCATATCTGGTACATTTTATTGATGGGTACCAGCAATATTGGTTAAGGACAGCCTGGGGTTTTGATAATGAAGTTAGTTTCTATTATATATGTGGTAAACTGCTTAATCTTTTCCTTTGTTACTAGTTTCACCTGCTGTTTCTTTTTTACATGCCTGTTCGATAAAATCATGCCCTAATTTCTATGATATATTGTTCGCCATGGATCCTTAGAACTCATTAATTGCATGGGGTTTTTTTAGGTTTCTAAATTAATGTTATATTAGTAAAGAATAAGGGAAGCATTAGGATTATGTGTTCTTTATCAGAATAAATATGCAATTATTGGGAGTTTACATGCAAGGTGCCATGAAAAGCTTTGCTTGCAACTTAAACATATATGCATGGCCCAGATCATTGTGTTTGTTATTTTTCTTATATAGATGTGATAAGCTGTGTTTGCAATTATCAGACATGTGATGAAACTGAGCTCAGAAAGCAGATGTTGAAAGATGTATTATTGACATATATACTTCAACAATATGAGCCAAACTGCTCAAACTTTTATTGGAACACTATGTTGCTAACATTTTAGTCAATTATGTGGCACATAATGTTTTCCTTCTGACCTGATTGTGAACTTATCTCTTGATTACAGGTGCATTATTGTTTTTTGCTTTGTTGGGACTATCGGGATGCTTCATAACCTGTTATGACCGAAGAGTACGGAATGACTTGGCTCAGCCTTGTCGAGAATTATGTCTTTGTTGCTGTCAACCAGGGTATGCATTAGTTAACTCACTCTTATGTTTTAACCCTGAAAAACATTTGTCAACACAGTATGGCATAGGAAAAATGTACGCAAAAGTAACATATTGAGATTGTGTTTTCTTTTTAGTTATTTGAATGGATGCTAAACTTCATAAAGATACGGATAGTTTGTTGCAGTACTTACCCAATCTCCCTGGATTGATAAAGCATGTTCACTTGTGCATATGCATTTGTACTGTGTTCATCATATATTCTCACAGGTGATGGTTTTCATGCTTGTACTGTTTTATTGGACTGACATGTGTTCTGTTTCATTCAGGATGTGTGCAGATTGCCATCTACCTGGCACGCTTTGCATGTGGACTGACTGCACTACCTGCTTCGAAGGCTGCGCTACCACAGCTGGCGAGTGTGGTGGTTGCTTGGGAGGTGCTGGGGAAGCCGGGCTACCGCTGCTCCTCATCATGGGGGTTATTGTGCTTGGGCTTTTCACAGTTATCGGCATATTCTACAGTGTCCTGGTCGCGACAATGGTTGGCCAGCGGATCTGGCAGCGACATTATCACATTCTTGCCAAACGAATGCTAACCAAGGTGAGTGCTACCTTGTGTTCATCTCAGCTGTCCCATCTACCAATGGTTTTACTCAAGTTTGGTGTCATATCTTCCAGGAGTATGTGGTAGAGGATGTCGATGGCGAGCGCACAGACTGGTGTCCACCGCCACTACCCGCGGAGCACATCAGCCAGCTGAAGTCGCTGGGGCTTCTATAATATCTCACGTCATCAGGCTGATGGCAGGTGATGACAGAAGCTAGGACTCGGCGCGGCATTACCCAGCTGTACAGGAGAGGCGATACAAAGCAGGAAGTCAGGCATTCTGCGTTGGAATGTGGCAATATTCATATTTTATTATTTTTTTTTTCTTTTTGTACATTGTAACGGCAAAGATTTCTTCCTGACAAAACCAAAAAATTTTATACCAAGTGAAATCGCGTAACTGAAGTCTGCTTGACCTCTCACCACTGCAAGTGACTTTTGTCATGTATGAACTCGTGTATCCGAACTATCCTCGTTCAGAATGACAAATTGGATTCATTGTTCGAACCTCGACTTTTGTAACCGAGTCCTCCGTGAACCATTATTCTATTCCTACTCCATTTTTCCTATTTCTACTTGATTCTGCCAGCAGAATACTCCCCGCTACAGAAAGCAATTCTTGCTTTTTGATAAGTTACATGCTTCCAAGTTTGACCAAAGCTGTATGAAAAATAGCAACATTTATAGTACAAATAAGTATTGTTAGGCTAATTATGAATTCATTTTTATAATAAACTGAAACTAATATTGAAGACGAAAATGTGAATAATTATTCACTATAAAATTAGTCAAATTTGACTATTTTGACACAGACGGATACCATAGCCGTATTTTTACGGGCGGAGGTGGTATCAAGTTAATTTCGCGGTTTGATTACTGAACGATTTCTTCGAAAAGAAAAACGTAGAAAATAAAAACGATTTAAGAAGCGGGCCTGTTGGGCTTAATACTTTAGCCCATGGGCCCATTTCCATTGACGCCTTCGATTTGAAGAGATTGACACCGAGGCCTAAGCTCACTTCGCTTCCCTCTTCCTCCCCACGAAACCAGAGCAAATCCGGCGAGCCAGCGCGGCGGCAGCGGCGGCGGAGGAGGACGAGGGAGACGCCGGCGCGAGCAGGAGCATCAGGAGGAGGCAGCGAACATGGATCCGGACGCGGTGAAGTCGACGCTCTCTAACCTGGCCTTCGGCAACGTCATCGCCGCCGCCGCCCGCGACCTCCAGAAGGTGACCACCGACTTCTCCCCCCAAAATTCCGGCGCCACCTTACGCTGCCGCAGCTCTCACTGCCTTTGGTTCCGCCACTGGATCGGGGAGTTTGACCAGGAGGTAGCCGATGCCCGCGCGCCGGATCTCAGGGCTGGCGCGCGCGTGCGCGGAGTTGATCCGGACTAGATCTTTTGATCGGAATAGTAGTAGCGGCTGACTTCGGCCCCCGAGGTGCTGAATTGCGCCTCTGGGAACGCTTGCTTGTTTGCTCGTGGATCAGTACCTGGTTGCTAGTTCGAATGTAATCTGGGTATAGTGGGATGTGATCCATGAGAGTAATGGAATGGACAGTGGATATGATCAATCCAGAATCCATTGCGTTTCAGGTGTTCGATAGAGTGATGGTGCTTGATGCACTAGTTATGAACAAACCATTTCATGGGTTTATGCAAACGAGCTTTGTCTAATGTACTGGATTTTGTGTGGTGTGGAGTGTGTGCTTTAGGGAATAAGTAACTGAATTTTCCTGTCTTGGGACCAGAGTGGTATCTGTTGCAAATCCTGGTATTCAATGAAAATAACTTCTAATAAGTGAACTTCCTGATTTTACAATGTTTGTTCTAGGGGATAGTGTGTTTAATCATGAATATTGTACTGGTGAAACTTTGCATTGTCTCTGGTGGTTTGCGTATGGTAGTAGGTTTTTAGTTAAAGGGCTCATTTTGGCAGTGAGCATGTGCTACAAATTGCTTCAATTTGGTAAAGTTTAGGACTCTCAGCCTGTTGGAGGACCATGGATTGGTGAAAATTAGTGGTTTTTTTTTTTTTTGGGGGGGGTAAGCCCCCTTACTTTCTACCCCTTTATATAGCAGAAGATGGATCAATTGACTCCTGTGTACAACATGTCCTGCCTATCATGGAAAACTTCCAATTTAGTTATTTTTTTAACATTTTTCTGTGGTTCTGTTAACCCACATTAATTGTTTATTTGTTGTATCATTGTTTTCTTTGCATCATTGTACTGTGGTTGGCAGACTCCCCATCTTGTTTCTACCATTTTCAGTCGTTTTTTACTTTCCATTATGGCATGGAGGGTAACTGTTTCTCCTTTTTTTTCCCTTTGAATTTCACTTCTGACATGGTAAATGGAGCATGTTTTCTATGTGTTCCACTGTTGATTTTAATTTTGTCATGCTGACATTGCTGCACATCATCTTAGGAAATGGTGGCTA